>JAEQBA010004435.1:0-65895 GCA_019434445.1 Phalangium opilio | reverse complement strand
CCCTTCTCCGCTATCGTAGCAGTCTCGTTCGTTCATAATGGGGTACAGAAATCCATCCCACCCGGAGGTCGTGAACATTTGACATAAAATGATGATGGATTCCCCCAAGGTGTTGAAGAAAAGGTGCGAGCCGAATTGCTTCACTTCGCGCCATAATAAGAGACCCCAAAAGGCGTAGATGAAAATGACTACGGATTCGAAGAATACCAAGAAACCCAAGTAAGGGATAATCTTGCGTAGGGCTGAAAAAACGCGACGGAAAGGAGGTAAACGCTTCATCCATTTGCGCTTTGAGAAAATATCGGATACACGAAGTAGACGCAGAATCATTGGTGGGAAAACGAAATTGTTGACTTGGTTTTCGTAAACAATGTCTAGGAAATTTTAGTGGTTGAATTAGAGGTTTTGAAAGCTTCCAGATTTGATTTGTAAAAACCTACTTCCAAATAATTCGATGAGGACCGCTATTACGTCGATTAAGTTTACTGGTTTTTTGACAAAGTCAATTCCGTCGGCTAATGCCCTAACGATCAGTTCGATGATAAAAACTAGGATAAACACCAGGCGAGTGTACTTCATGATATCAGTGAAACCTCTCGGCTCGTAAAAATGATCGAAGGACAACAACGTGACGTATAGAGTGATCAAAACCAGGACTAGAACGTCAAATGGAAGGCTCTCCACAAAGCCCTTCAGTGTCTGCGAAAGTTTACCCTGTATAGCAACGACTGGAGGGTTGGGATTCCTCGAAGACATGATTTGAATGCCCTTGTAGTAAAGTTCGTCTTCCTGGGACTTGATGCCCTTCTCTTCGTCTGTGGAAGAAGTAAATAATCAGTATCCAAGGTACTTGGAACTCTTGTGAGGATCGATCAACCTGAAATTTGTTTCTGTCTGTTAAATCCGTCGATTAAGACGCTGAACCACATAATGTAGGTGAAGTAGGATCCAAAGATTATAAAGAGAATAAAGTAGATCCACATGGCGAAATTGACTTCTGTAGATGGTTGCTCGTCTTTCTTTAAATTTCCACAAAACATTTAGGGACAGTCTTAAAGGGTTCTTTACGGATAACCTACAATACTTGAATCCATGGCGTTGTGAATGATACCAATCCATCCTTTGAACGTAGCCTGCGTGAAAGACAAGTGTGAACTTTCAACATTCAGACCATTGACCGGTCTTGGAAAGATGACTTACAATTTGACTCAGCGATAAGTAACTGTCCAGGATATTGTCGAAATGAATGTCTGGGTTGACCCATGATAAGTTAGCCTTTATGCATGCAGTCCTGTTCCCGATAACGGTTTTATTGACGCGATTTCCATCATCATCTACGCATCTATAGAACTTGCCCGCGAAGAGTTGTACTCCCATAATGCCGAAGATTAACCAAACGAAGAGTCCTTGTATGAAAACGTTGACCATTCCCGGAAACGCTTCTACTATAGTGTTCATAACCGTCTATTTTCCGAGAAAGCTATACGAGTTGTACTAGCGTAACTTCAATTGATGAAATCCCACTACTTACCCTGGACACTTCGAATCTGAACGTCAATCCAACAAGTCTGAACAGACGACAAGCGATAAGTATTTCTATGTGGGGTTTGGCGGCCACATTCGCCATAAGAGTGCCCAGTAAGTAAGCCTGTAAAAACACGATTAAAGGTGTCGCGTTGGACCAGTCATTCGTACATGATGGTACTTACTAAAATGAAGAAAAACTCCCAGCATCTAAAACCACTCTGGAAATAACCTTTGACCCCGTGGCCCAATAAGCGTATGATGGTTTCCACGAGAAATATCAATGGTAGTACTAGGTTCAACATAACATCCATAGCTTCGTGAGTAATGGAAGCCTTGTTGAACTCTTCATACCGCGATGTCTGCGGATTAAATACGTTATTGAGGAATAAATAGTCAACTATCTTGGAAACCGTACCCATAGAGCGCAATTGACAATGATAACGGAAATAGTGAAGAGTTCGAAGAAAATGGAGTTGATCAACCAGAGACATTTTTGCCTCAAATTTGCCCATCCTGACCAGTCACCGCAATTTTTAGGGCAACATAAGAAGCAAATGGTGGGACAACAGTCGTCCATTTGTTTCGCTATATTGTAAAAGGTATTACTCTTGAGTTAGTGTTTTATTTTTTTAAGACGGGAGGTTTACCTTGCTGGTTCAAACCGGGAAGAGGGGCTCTTGACTGAAAACGGAAAATTGTTTCGATAAGTCTAAGACAATTCAAATATTTGGTTTAAAACTAACGTCATCGAAATCGAGTACCGCATTATCATCTTGGTTAACTTGAATCGAAGAAGCGTTGGCGTCGCTGCCTCGATGTTGATTGGCTTTCTGCAATCAATTGGCCCCTTTAACAACTAATTTAACCAATTACAGAGCCGAACATACTTCTTTAGCCAATCGGTAATAGGACAGTGATCTTCCGCACATTTTAGAAACAATACTGTTCCATAATCGTATGAAACGGTCGGCTGAATCGGACATGATTTCTATAAAATCGTTTTTATCATCTTTGGCCTCTCCCTTCTGCTCCATCGATATGTAAGCCACTTGGAATACCGTGAACAAATTGAGCATCTGCAATTTGTCACAACAGAGGTCTCCGTAAATATACTCTCTTATTACAACAATGTGGTCCAACGTACTAGAATGTCTCCAAATATGACAACCGCGAAGAAAAAGGGCATGCTCCTAAATCCATTGGAGAGAATAGCGTCGTTCATGCCTTCAACCCATTCGCCGCAAATGCTGCGAATGACCATCAAGAAGGAATGGCCCATGTCCATCATATGCCATCTAAGTTCGGTATCTTGGAAGACTTCTACGTAGAGTTCGCCATAGACTTGAGTACCGATAGCTCCCATGATGACCGAAAAGATACCCAGGATAATCAAAAAAGCTAGTTGCACTTTGAAGACTCGACCCATCAGACGCATGGCGTTATTGTACGTCGGCCAAAAACGACCGATACGTAACAGTTTGAGCTGTCAAAAAAAAAAACATTTTTTTTTTAAGTAGTCATATTGTATTTATTGATCGGTGGTTACTTACGAAATACGAGCTTAAAAATATGCCTGTCATCATCATATTAAACATGAATGTCAGTACGATCACAAACTCGACGATGTTCCAACCAACTCTAAAGTAACCGCATGGACCAAGGGCGATCAGTTTAAAGACGAACTCGATGACGTACAGGAAGCTCATTCCCTGAAATTAATGGAAGCGATAATGATAGTGGATTTCATGGTTGAGTTGAAATATATACCATCCAGAAATAGCGCGTGCCAATATAGAAAGTCAAATCCATGTCGTCGTGATCACAAGCCATCAGGGCCACGTCGAACAACAAGCATATGACTATAAACTGTTGGACAAAAGGATCGAATATGATTCGATGACATATTTCCCTGAATTTTGAGCAACAACGGCAGCAATCCCAATGGCAAACTATGGCGGATATTTGATTGGGTGGTTTTTGATGGCTGGTGCCGTTACTGATCACCGTGACGGCTGGCGTCGCCTCGTCGTCCGTGCTAGCTGCAAGAACGGACAAAAGGTTTCAATTTTGTTTTGATGTAAAACCATGGTAAAACTTCTTGCAACTTACACTTGGCTCTATCTCGGCGGCCTGTTTCGTCCTCGTCGATGAAAGGTATGTCGTCCTTCGCTCCAGATGTTATCGGTTTGTCCTTTTAATTGAAATAGTTTGTTAACCCAATTAAAATAATTAGGCTTAGCGAATCTTACCGGTTTGTTCTTGTCCTTCACTTCCTCCCATATCTTATTGAAAGCCCCGAAAATCGCAGCGAGAATCATGTAGTAGACGCAATACGACGTTACAATGATTATGAAGAAAACAACGATGTAAATTGACCCCTTTGTCCTTAGAATCTTTTGCGGGGAATATATATTTTTAAGATATTTTTTGCTATTAAGTCTTAAAACATCTTCTTACTCTTTGGCAAGTTTGCTCCCAAAAATCGTTTAGAGAAATGACCAAAACGCCCAGATACGACCAGAATATTGAGTCGAAGTGTTCTTGACCATATGTTGGGTTGGGTCCATAACCAATGAGGCATCTATAACCACGTGGACAGTCTTGGCTAGAAGTAATAAATAAGTGGCGATTATATTTGTAAATAAATTTGTTTTAAAAAAACTAGACACATTTCTTTCAAAGTTTCTTTACATGCGCAAAATTCGATTGTTTTCTTACTTTGAGCCACAGACATAGAACTGCTCTTCATCGACATGCCAGTTATCTTAAATTATAAAAAATATAGATTATAATTAAACTTAATTAGTTTTCGACACTCGATTAGTGTAGTGGGCTGTTGTTTTTTTTTCTCATCGCGGGGCCATATTAATCAAAATCTTCGAGTACATACCAGCTCTTAATTAATTCCAACCACGGCGCCTTTACTTGGTTAGCTGATGATTAGTATTTTTAGCTAGCCTCTGAATTGTTTTTCTCTTTTTAATAGGCCTACTGTCCTCAATTAACCCCTTGGTTTTCTTTACTTAACTTGTAAAGTACCATTTTTATGTCGCCCCTCTCTAAGGTCTTAGTTGGTTGCTTCCCGCCATACTAGAACCCCTTTTTTCACCCTCCTTTACTCTAATTATTTAATTGTAGCACTTGCCATTTGGGCCATATTGCGCGGAAGTGCTAGCGGACGTAATTAATTCGGAAGTTATAAAAATAAGTCCATTTGTCCCAATTCTATACGTCAAACCTCTACTACTTCCTATAGCTTTAATCATAAGTTCCTAAGTTATGTTCCATAAGTATGACATAAGTAATGCTAGAGCTACAGCTTGAGCTAGTTCGAGAACGACAAGCGAGAATTGACTTCACTCGGTTGGTTTTTGCAAGACTTCCATCTTCCTATTTAGTCTGTAATAAGCCTTTAACAGCGCCAAAATCAGGCGTCGCTTTACCTCGAATCTCTGACCTACGTCACTTCATGACAAGCTCTAAGTAACCAGTGACAAACTTATGGAATATATATCTTATGAACTTATGCTTTAACAAACTTAAGCTTCCGTTTAATCTCTTTATGGATAAGAATAGACGGGCCTACGTGTAACCTTAGCCGCTAATTTTAATTCCTTACTAGAGGGAAGAGATAGCCTAGAAAATTTTAAATGCCAAAATTAGGAATAATTGTCTCTTCCTTCTAAATAAAAGCGTAACGAATTAGTCGAGAAAAACAGAACCTTGTACGTACGTTTTTAACACTTTAATAAAACTTAACTATAACGAGACTAACAAAAAGTATCGTAGGCAGAATTCGTACAAACCCGGAGAACCTGGAATGTCACGGAAATAAATTGTTGACTAATAATTCAGGGAAAACTCAAGGAAATTTATAATTTTTCGAAAAATTCAGGGAAATTTGTGAACAAGGTTTGAGTAAGTTTGCTCTGAAGTGGTTGTTGCTCCTTAATCCCGTTATTTATTAATCCTAAAACCAATCCTGCAGTTACTAGGTGACCTTTCACCTTTGAATATCAGTGAAATATATGGGGGAAAAAACCTGGTTAAGTCAGGATAAACTGTTTTCCAAAGGTTTTACGAACCCTTTAGTAAACTAAAGTACTTTTGTCAGTACACTATGGGTTATTTTAAATTGGGCAAAAATCACAATACAACGACCAAAATCAGACCTATACGTGAAGCGGCTGAGAATACAATGGACATTTTGGTATAACGCGCGTTTAAACCAATATTTATTTTTTTCTTTCCTTTGTGAAAACCTTTTGTATCGTATTTTATTTGAATCGGAAATAGTTCTTTATAAAATCCAAGGCCCAAGTCCTTGACATAATTCTACAATTTGTCAGAAATGATAACACCATTGCTACTGGAACTAAAAACAGTTAACTAATACATAATTATGTATTTTGAACTTGGCGTCAATGTTGCCAAAAAAATAAGGGTGGAGGCATTTTAGGCTTAGTGTATGTCTATTCTAGTCTTCGAGATTAATGTATCCGAAATTCTTGCACGCCATGTGTTGTACCAGAATTTTGTTTTTCTGTTTTTTTTTCTTTCATAGTTTATACATGTCCTTTTTTATGAGCTTTTATATCTAATGATATAACGGTTCTCAAGTTTCCTTAGTGGGAGATGCTTTGGGGTTATGGTTAGAGTTAGTTACTAGTTAAAAACAGGACAAAATTCTCTTCAAGACATCAGGGAGGGAAGAGGAATTTGAGGGCGTCAAAAACTTTGATGGTGGTTTTCAATTTATATGACCAGGAATGCATACAGATTATTGGAATCATTGTGTACCCATTTCCTCAATTAACGTATCTAGACGGAATTTTGTGCATGGGAAGAGCTAGACTAATCATGTTTATGTATGACTAGTTTTACTTAACGAATAAAATATCGACCTCGCTGAGCGTTAATTGCTATGCCAACCAATGAAATCACAGTTATGAGGCGTAAGTTCTCAAGTCCGGCCCACAAAGCCCGCATAGAAATTAACATGGGGTGCGCGCAATAATTCCAAATAGCTTTATGTATTACGTATAATACTGGTACGAGGACATGCATTTTCTAAGTACAAATAGGACCGCCTAAGAAGTAGTTTAAGAACTCAAGCGCAGTGATCTTAGCATAATACTTAAATGACCTTGATATACTAGAAGTATACTGTTCCTTTCCTCGTGTCATGGCTTTTGTATCGACAAAGAGATCTCAGTTTATAAGATTCATGATTTTGTGTAGGTCCTAAAACCTATTAGTTCTTAATTACCTTCGTTATGGTTAAATTGCTCTAGTTGGTCACCAGTTATGTTCGTCTCTGGTTCCAAAATGCATTTACGAGTTAGTTCCCCTTTGAAGAGGTGAAGGGTCCAAATGGCCAGTATGAAAGTGAAGATCATAAAAATGACCAACGGAGCCACGATGGCTTTGGTGGCTTCCCATAACCCCTTGCTGATCGGAATGATAACTGAAATATTAAGAAGAAAAAAATAAATAATTTTTAATCCTAGACGGAAATAGATACGAGTTCAGAGCGGTTTTTAATCGAATCCTAGTTAAAATGGGGCGGTTTCTCTCTTCCGAAGTTCTTAAGTACTTAATATTAAATTTCATTCAGTTGATTGTAGGGTCGGTTTATAAGGGGAAATGTGTATTTCTGCGATTTCACTGATAACGTTTAAGCCTTTCCTGCATTTTTATTTTCGAGTCTAGTTCAATTTTTAACATAATAATTTAGTTTAATACATAGTTTTCAGACTATGATGATTGATATCATTTACACCAGGAGGCCGGGCTACTTGGTGGACACGGTGCGTTATCAAGTTGCCTGGCCTCCAGGTGTAATAGATATCAATCCTCCTTATCTGAAAACCGTGTATTAAACTAGATCTGCATTATTTTTAAAGTATAAACCGTTAAGGTTTTGTCTAATTACCCTTAGATTCACTGATTACCAATTACGAGTAATCATTTTAGCACTGTCGGGGGGAAGGGCAGTGATTTTTAAAGATTACGCTATGGTGATCTCTTTAATACAGTGTTGTACGCTGATTACTTTCAGTGACTAGCCCCTCGGTTTGAAAGGAATGGGCTCTTACTTCAGAGGTATTTACTTATAGACTTCTGGTAACTAAACTGGTCTGTTTTCTTGTACTTAAATATTTTACTTCGGGGGTGATGATTACGCTGGCTTATATTGTCCCTTTGAATACAATTACAACTTTGTAACCGCTAATTGAGCATCAAAAACGGCAGCGTAACACTGTCTACGTGTAGAACTTTGAAATTTAAATTGCGTTTAGAAACTCGGGTTGCGTGTTTTGGAGTTGACATCCATGAAAACCGCTTAAAATTAAACACCCAAGGTTAAGTTTATTAAGGGAATACTAGTTAAATTTTTTAAGCCAAGTTACTGTACGTAACCTTGAATAATGGTTAACGGAAGAAAGTAGGCGTTTCGGTTAATACCAATCCATTAAAACCTTTAACTTCAAAATTCGTATCGTAACGAAATCACTACCAAACCAGTTATTTTGTTATTCAACACGATGTACTCTACAAATTGGATGGAAGTTTGATTTTAAAATAAATTAATTAACTGACTTACGTTCGAGTCCCAGTTTCTCCAAAATGGTATTAGCTTTTCCACCGACATTATTGGCTATACCTTTACCACGGGTCAAGCTGTTAGACCATTTGGACGATGGTTCGTGGCTACCATTGTCAGTTTGATTGGTCGGCGCGCTCATGATCGCATTCGAAAACCGATATCACCGATTAATTTTTGAATTTGTTTTTGGCTGCGGCTCTCTTGTGTTTGAGAGCGGCACTTTCCCGCCAAACTACTTTAAGCTAGAAACTCAACGCGACTAACTTTTCCGAGAAGGAAATATCGCTATTATATCTCGTTTGGATGAATGAGGAGAAGGGGGAGAATGATGCGTGTGAAGTTTATTAAATATGATAACTCGAAGTTATTAGTCTTTCGGAATAAGATGGTCCATGGATTTCAAAGAATAAAGTCGTGTTTCAGATGCAAGGCAAAGTCTTGACCTTGGGACGTTAGTATTTTAGTAAAGAAAACGTTTTGAGGATGTGATGGATCAGAACCATCCTTTCTATTCAATGATACCAAGAAGCGATATCTAGTTTATTAGGGAGAAGATGTCTAAGTATTCGCGCGCCATAGTCCCAGTCCCTCTTTCAAAATACAAGGGGGGACGTAAAAGTAGGCCGTGCTATTTCGCCTCTCCTCAGTCGGAAAATACGTAATTTTCGTCATTGGCGGCGCGCTGACGTGAGTTTTCAAGAACCAATGAGATGCTGGTTGTAATTTAGATTTTAGAGGCGGGGATTAACTCCGGACCTACGTTTGGACTGGAGATAAAGCTAGAAATAAACTAAATATCTAAAATTAGATATCACTTCTTGGTTTCACCAACGTCACTTCATGACAAGCAGAGAATGTATAAAACTGTCAAAGGGGATGACCACAACCTTGGAATATCAGCGGTTGAATTGCACTCACGAAGGACTGGTAACACAAATCCGCACGCTTATCTATATTTATAGATTCGACTGAGTTAAAAATTTAATATTGGTAACTTCAAGTTAATGTACATTTGATGGAACGATTAATTTTTTGTGATCCCAGCCTCCCAGGGGACTAAAGGGGAGGGTGTTGATTCTCCCTTCGTAACTTTTCGTCCATTCTCTCTCTCTCTCTCTCTCTCTCTCTCTCTAGTACACTTTTCTATTAGTTTATTTAGTAGAACTTAACTGACGCTCGCTAGGGTTACCTCTGACACCACACGTAAAGGCTACCGCGACCCTTCTATCTCTCTCAATGTAGTCTTAGGTGACATTGAATACAGACATAGTTTTAACTATCCTTGAAACTGCGAAGGGTTATGGATGGAAGACTGATTATGATGGTAGTGTTTTGTTGAATTAACCAAGCGTTAAGCTGCTGCTACTAGAGATGGAGTGCTAAACTTCTAAAATTGCAGATAGTTTTGAAAAAAAAATCATATATATTTTTTTTTGACCAATTCCAATGTAGTGGTCATCCCCTTTGACATTTTTGTTTGTCCATTCTCTAAGGTCTTTGGTATCAAGAGATCAATAGATAAGTGTGCCGTCAACAAGTGTTGCCAGTCATTGTGACGTGTGTCATTCAACAGTTAGCTACAACAGACTTGTGGTTCTCTTCAATTCAGTTCCAAACCTGCATGCAGGAGATTCTCTTATAACAAATTACTGGCAACCCTGAAGCCCATGCGGTTAAAGTTAAGAAATGGGGGAAGAAATATTTCTAACCCCTTTAGCGCGCACCATCTATGGGAGACAAGATAAAATATAAGCTTAGAAATAATATATTGTAGAATAAGAGGTTTATGTAAAGTGAAGATAACTACAAATTATGCCCTTAATTTTTTTATGAAGAATTAAAGAAATTTAGCAAAGCATGTGGATTAAAATGTTTACAGCTTTAGACCTAGTTTCCTTTAAAAAAGGTGCTGTTCAGTTCTAAATTTCAAATTAAGCTTGAGACACAATTTCTATTGAATTGAATGCCTACAACTCTCTCTCTCCCCCTCTCTCCCCCCCCGTGGATATGTTTAACGTTTATGCTTAAAAATAAATATATTAATAATTAAAAATGGTATATTAGTTTTTTAAAATTTATTGAATATGGTTTAGAAAAAGACTGATTAACTTCCTCAGAATTTTTTTTTTATATTATATATACATTCAAGTGGTTTTTTTTATGAATAGTTTAAATCATGGCCAAAGAAAAATATTTTTGGTGAAAAGTTTCCTTTGTTTGTTTTTTATCCTTATTCTTCTTCTTTAAAATAAATACACCTATTTTTTTTTATTATTATTATTATTATTATACACTTTTATATCCCACCTATAATTTTTTTTTTTTTTACGAAGAGCTAGAGCATAGGCCTTTATTTATTTATTTATAAAGTGTTTTTTTTTTCTTAACCAAACCATTAATTCCAATATCTTTCAAAAATCAATACTTCTTTTTTTATTTATTTTAAAACTTATTTCTTCTTTAAAAATTAAACTTTCTTTAACATTTTAATTTGGAACAGAAAATTTTGAATGTTGTTGCATTATATTTCAGTTATTACTGATTTTAATTTGGATTTTTAGGATTAAGCCGATGTGTGCATGTTTTTTTTTTAACTATTATTATGTCAGGTTAGGGGGGTAATTTCAGCTAAAAATTCCAACAACAAAAATTAACCCAAATTGTTAGAATATCACCAATTGATTTAGTTATTTACTAAGAAACTAACATTTTTAAGATGTTTTCTATGTTTTTTATGTTTTTCTTTAGAAGGTTGTGAGTCAGGCAAATACCCAATTAACAGAACAAAAATAATTATTTAATGACAGAGGGCAAAAACAAGTTTCCCTCAAAAGCAAAAAAAAAAAAAAAGAAAAAAAGAAATTGTTTTTAAGAGTTTATGCCACAGTTTGCTCGTGACTTGGAGCTTCAGTTGGTTTCATAACATCAGGTAATTCAGGCGGGCTGGACAGAGGCGCTATTTCTAAGGTTTCAAACTTTCCAGATTCTGAAATTTAAATTTTCAAAATATTGCGTAAAACATTCCGTTAAATTGTAAATTTTGGTTTTGGTTTTTTTTTAAGACTTGCCTTTGTCTTTGAAGGCTAAACCAACTGTGGCAGGAGCTTGGGCCTTAGCTGTAGCACTATTTAACCCGTAGCACCCTAAAGTTTTGTTGTTATCCATAATCTAAATTAAATTTACGTTAGTTACAAAAGGGTTGGTTGGTGCGATTTAAGGGGGTTTTTTTATACCTGATCATCACGATACAGCCTAATACTATCTGGTGGCCTTTTAACAATTCCTTCAACCATTTTTTTCAATTCGTACACTGAAGTAGTTTCTTTAGCATCAAGAAAGATTGTGGTTTCTTTACGACGGATCATTAGGAAAACGTCCTAAGCAAATCAAACAAAAGAATAGGGAAAATTTTAATTTTGAGACTTTGAAGTATCCTCTTTTTAAAACTACGCGTTTTTGGCGTCACTATATTTAAATCTTTCGTTTCTTATTTATAAAGAATTGCGAAAGAGTGCACTGGGCCCAAATGTCTCTTTTTATCTTAACTTCATTCTAATTTTAGTAATATTTTCTTGAAAACTCATCGACCAAGGCTTAACGAAATTACTTTCATATCTTAAATTCTTTTAATTTTGGAGCGAAATAAATTATTGCGGGGCATTAAGGGGCTTTTAAATATCTTAGATATAATATTTAACAATCAAAAATACTAATAATTACCATTTTGTTTCCTTTTATTTAGAGTTCCTAATCAAACGTACGCGCTGAACTCGTTTCACGTACAACTTTTCTAAGGGATCAAGGCAACCTCGGGCTAAGCTGAGACTGAGAGTCTGGGACTGCCAACCTTTCCCCGCCTATCACAACAATGAAAACCAACCTCGATGCTAGTGACGCTTTATAGTGACGTCATACAAACAAGCCGGGCGAGTGTCGGCTGCATGTTTTCGAGCTTCTTATCAAGTGAACTTTGGAATTATGAATTTAAACGTTAATTTTCAACAAAATAAGTGTGTCAAGAATAGTCCCTCTATGTTCTACCTTTAACAGTGCTAAAATGGTTACCTGGAACCCCCACGATGTGACTAAGAATGGGTGAGTCCATGTTTAATTTACAATTTAAAACGCAATATAATAGGCTTATGTATTATTGGCGCTCCACGCCCGCCATTTTGTTATTTATTAAGCCTAATTTACTGGTTCTGGTCAAAGGTCAAGTAACCAAGGCTTAAATTAGCCTAAAATAATGGTCAAATCGAAATATCAAAGGTATTTGTACGCAACAAAACCCCACAACTTCACTTTTAAAATATATGAAAGTGCGTTTAGGCTTAAGAAAACTTTTAAATATGAACTCGGCACTCTATAATATCTTCTCGCAGAAACTGATTCAAACAAAGGCATTATATTGCCATTCGTCTATAAATTTGGGTTCTGGGGAAACAGGTGTTTGTTTCTAAATGAACATCCGATTGTAACAAGCGTCTAAGAGTTGTTTAGAGTTTGTAAGCATACATTTTAGACCAAGATCAATCGCGAAATGTTTTAGGTTTGAATTTTGCCCCAATTTGGGAACAATAAAACCCCATAAATTATTAAAATAAGCAAAATACGCGTTCTTGCGCGCCGGTTTCGCGAAGTTGGTGGCGCTACCAACCAACTAGAGAGAATTCCGCGGACTTTAAAAGGCCGCGACATGGAAGTCCTTCATTCTTCCTCCGAGAGTGGTCATAACGGACAACAGGTGGGAAACCTCGATCCCTGAAAATCTGCTCCTTGAAGTCTTCTCATAGATAGCAAAGTGATTGTACCAAATTAAAAATAAACCGTCTCGGTAATTAAATCGAAGATCGGTGAAAACGTTAACGCTGATCCTGAAATAAGCAGTGAAGAAACGAAATGTAAGTTGAAAATCTTTAATTTCTTAAATATTGATTGGGAATATTAGGTTAATTTAACCCTTTAGTAACTTGAATGAACATGAAGAATAGTTAAAAATAATCTGACTGTACTTAAAAAATTCGCAATATTTCAAGGTTAAAATTCTAATTTTAACAATTCAGTGTTTACACCAAATGCATATGGTATGTTACATCCGCAAACAAAACTTCGGAATTTCGTTTTCGTTTGCGATGTATAGTTGTTTATTTGGTTTCCCAAAATCGTTTCTCGCAAATCACCTCGGAATCGAGTTGTTTATTTGTTCTGTCAGTTTTGCCAAAGTATATGAATCTTTTAAAAATACTGGCAACCATGGTCCGTTCCCTTGACTTAAAGTTGACTCAGACAATGTCATTCTTGTCTTCGTTTTGTTGGACTTGCCCCGCGGAGTTGGGAACGAAACGACAAAGGCAATATTTGATTAATTCCACCCATTTCGAGTAAAAGGTAGTTCGACTATAAACTTTTGAAAAAAAAAGGTGGAATCGAAATAAGGATGACCCTATAAAAGTTTAAAATTCAAATTTCATCTGGAGAGAGAAACGCGCTGTATTTCCCAATGGAACCCAACCTAAATATATTCCATCTTTTAAACCACGTTGAATCGAAGAACAAGAAATGGGTAGAGTCAAGTGTAAGGGAACTGTTTAATCTGAGAGAGATTTTTGCCCTTGTTTTTTTTTCTTGGAGGAAATAAAATGTTGTGTACTGTATACCTTTGTTATCAAAAGCAACGCTTAACCTTTTCTCAAACGTAACTTCCTCTTGTTATAGATTGCGTTTATAGTTTATTACTAGAAGTAAAGTAGTTTTTATGCTGAGTGCTCGGTTATAGGAGAATCGTGAAGCGGTTTCGTTGGGTTGTAAATAGGTTTCGTTAGTTTGAAAACGGGTTTAGTAAGTTGGGTTGTAAATAGGTTTCGTTAGTTTGAAAACGGGTTTAGTAAGTTGGGTTGTAAATAGGTTTCGTTAGTTTGAAAACGGGTTTAGTAAGTTGGGTTGTAAATAGGTTTCGTTAGTTTGAAAACGGGTTTAGTAAGTTGGGTTGTAAATAGGTTTCGTTGGGTTGTAGACTTGTTTCGTCGGGTTGTAGAGCGGGTTTCGTCGGGTTGTAGAGCGGGTTTCGTCGGGTTGTAGAGCGGGTGTCGTCGGGTTGTAGAGCGGGTTTCGTCGGGTTGTAGAGCGGGTTTCGTCGGGTTGTAGAGCGGGTTTCGTCGGGTTGTAGAGCGGGTTTCGTCGGGTTGTAGAGCGGGTTTCGTCGGGTTGTAGAGCGGGTTTCGTCGGGTTGTAGAGCGGGTTTCGTCGGGTTGTAGAGCGGGTTTCGTTGCTTTTTAAAGAGGTTTCGTCAGTGTGTAAACAGGTTTTCGTTACTTTGCAAATAGGTTTCGTCAGTGTATAAACGGGTTTCCGTTACCTTGCAAATAGGTTTCGTTAGTTTTTACGGAATTTCGATTTCGAAACTAATTTCATCTGTCATAGAGTGAAATCTTTTACATTATGTTATGAGCTGATACCTGTTAAAATGATTGAGTTAAAAGGAAGAAGAAAAAAAACCATTTTCCAGATAGCAATGGTCCAGGATAAAATGAAAAGATGAAACTATATCCATTTTGATCCCTCATCCCTCTTGGCTATTGTCTTATTTGTAAGATGAAAATGATGCATCTTGGGAATAAACGATAAAAGAGAGAGATGCCGAGAGACCATCTGCTTTTACAACCTTGCTTTCTCTCTGTTTTCTCTATTTTTAAGAACCGAGTGAGATTAAAAACGAAAGAAATATTGCGGGTTTTTTATTACGCGTCTATTATTTACACCTTTTTGTTGTTTCGGGCCAAAACTAAGCCCAAAGTACACATCTGTAAAGTGTGTTTCTGCTATAGAAACCCACTATCTTGAGTTCCTGGAATATTAAGGGATAGAAATTGTTTACTACATCCTTTTAGTAAACAGCCTTGGGCATGAGTACATCTCATTACGCTAATTTGATGTACTTACGCTTAGAGATAATTGAATTCGTGATTTTTTTTTTTTTAAAGACTAATCTAGATAAATTTTATTTGCAGAGATCGTATTACAAATATTTAAATAATTATCAAACCAAAAAAATATATATTCGAACAAAAATGGTGAACCGTCTAATTTGCCTAACTTTCTTGAGCATAATCTTGCTTTTTGCCAATCCGTTACCAGTCTTATCGGCTTCGGTCAAGACTTGTATTATGTAAGTAGTTAGTAGTATCAACATAAGTTCGTAAGATATGTTCACGATAAGTTTGTCACTGGTTACAAACTGGAGCTTGTAATTTTGAAGTGAATGAGGTGGGTCATAGATTCGAGGTGAGGCGCTGCCATAGGCTTATTAATGCAAACTAAATAGGAAGATGGAAGTCCTGCAAAATTAACCGAGTGTAGGACTTCAATTCTCGCTTGTCGTTCTCGAACTAGTTATCTAGAGCTGTAAGTCTCTAGCATTACGAACTATAGGTAGTGTGCTTATACTTATGGAACATATCTTATAAACTTATGGTATCATTGATAAACAAACAACGCTTAAATCTATGTTGCGCAGCGAAAATATATTACTATTACTAGATAGATCGAGATTTTGAAGTGTTTATGTTAATAGTACGTAATTAAAAGTCCCCCCCCCCTCGATCAAGGTAGTGAATTTATCTGGTCAGATGACCCTGTCAAGAGAGTTTTAAAGGTCTTTATAAAATATTTGACGTTAAGATTAAATTCTAGAGGATCTACTCTATCCTAACCCACGCCTCATGGTCCCCAAAAAAATGAAAGTATTTTAAAGTCTTTTTTATGGAGTTAAAATTGTTAAACGCTATATTAACGTTTTTCGAGTGGGTTTAGACGATCTTTTTAATTTATGGTATAGTTGAAGGGTCGGATACTTTCTTTGTCATCTGTTAAATACTTTTTAATCGTAAATCGTTTAGGGTGGCCCTTATGGCAAGCAAAATCGGTCATAGAAGTTATACATTTTGGACTTAAAATTGATAACCCAATTAGAACATCGCATTGTTCTTCGGTCTTCTTATATACCACCCTTTTTTCTTTTTTTTCGAACACTCTGGTCATACCAAGTCTCTAAGAGAGTATACCTCTAGAAAAGGCGTACGTAAAAATGTGATGATGAAATTACCATCTTCCGTTTAGTTATGTCTCTTTGACGCCTTTTCCGCGAACGAGCTAGCGACCCTCCTGACCCTTTTCTCTTAACTTTTATGAAAATAGTGGGTGAATTATATAAGCTTACGAAGTTAGTGAAGGTTTCCAACAGCTTAAAAGTAGTTGAGGGTTTGAGCCTCATTGTAATTAAGTTTATGGAAAAGCCGTAACCATGGTTACTTTATCCCTTCAAAATCTGCTTCATTTTCAAGAGCGGATGATGAGGAATAACGTTTCGCATCTCCATACGTGCATACCTCTTCTCTTTATTCCCTCATAAGATGTGTTCCATAAGTTTGTCACTTGTTACAAACTGGAGCTTTTCATGAAGTTATTGCAGTAGGTCGTAGATTCGAGGTAAAGCGATGCCTGGTGCTTGAGGCGCTGTAAAAGGCTTAGTAAAGACTAAATAGGAAGATGGACCATGCATTGTATAAGGGGCCCACTTTTGTGTGGAAATCCCTTCATAGACAAAGTTTAGATTAGACAGATTAGAAATTAACCACTGAGTGTAAGACTTCAATTCTCGATTCTAGTTCTATAGTTAGAACTAGCTCGAGCTGTAAGTCTCTAGTGTTACGAAGTATAGGTAGTGTTATACTTATGGAACATAGCTTATCAACTTATGTTCCATTCACTCCCCTTCAGGCGATTATTAATTTTTCTTTTTTAAATTATGGTTGTCGCGAGTTGGTTTTAGCCTGGTCCCGCTAACCAACTTTAGAGTCCCGAAAACCATTGTTAACGCGACCTATTGACATAGAAAATTGGTATTGAAAATGCGTTGTTATAACCTTGTTTTGACATCTCGACCTTCTATACTCTCCTTGAGTTACCTCCTCGGTTTTTGATTGGATATTAATTAAGGCTTAAGCTAGCTCAGCGCGATTTAATTGCGACGAATTTTAATCTATACTACGACCGGGAATGCATATAGCTAATTGGAATTATTGCGTACCCATTTTTACTCAATGTATCTATCTAGGCGGATTTTTTGGGAGGAGCTAGACTTAGCATTATGTATGAAGAATTTTACCCTGGCAAATAATCCATCTCGCTGCCCGTGTAACACCTTGCGTTTGCTATACCAACCTATGAAATCGCACAAACGTCAGAATTATGACGGATAGTAAGTTCTTAAGCCCGGCCCACAAACCCCGCTTAGAAATTAACATGGAAGATATGGGGTCGCACAATGATTCCCGTTAGTTGTATGTATTCCCAACAAAGTCTATAGTTTTAATAAAGTTTTACAGACTGATTAAACTAACCAACATTTGTGGGAAGGGTTAAAATTTTCAAGGATGCGGTTCTAATGTTTGTTTGTTGTCAGGTTCTTTTTACTTTTGCTTGCTTGTTTGTTTGTTTGTTTATCAAACTATATAGTAGCGTTTGCAATATTTCAAAGTAGGGATGGGGGAAATTAAAGTTCTGTAATTAACTAAAATATAATTTATATTCACAGAAATTGTGGGCAGTGTAAAAAAATGTTTGGAGATTACTTTCAAGGCAGGATGTGCGCCGAAGAATGTATCAAAACGGGCGGGTTACTGCTACCTGATTGCAACGAACCCGGGACTATTGTCCGATATTTATCCAGAATTGCCTAGACCTAAATGATCACGTGTATACCTACCTACCCATTACCCCCCCCCTATAGTTCCTAATTATATTAAAGTAAAAATTATGTTTTAATTCTAAAATTAATCCCACCGACGCCGCTTTTATTGTTAAAATTATTTATAAATATTTTTTTTTCTGCTGTGATCTCATTGTTTTCTCTTCTCCTAATCTGATGTATTTTTCTTATAAATTTGTCTTAACGACATCAAAGGATATATAAAATAAAGATAATTATTTGATTTTACAAAACCTAACAGTATTATTTTAAGTGAGTATTGTTTTCACAGGGGGGCCTTATACAGGTGGTTTGTCTTTTGAGATATAATTTCCGCTTAAGGGGGGGGGGGCAGAAAAAAATTCAATTATGTATCCCAGGTAACCTGGGGAAGATATATATAGGTATTGGGAAGCTGTTATCAAAGTCAGCAATTTCCTTTTAACAGAAGTTTTTAAAAGAGAGTGAGTGAGTAAAGTCCATCAGAATATAAAATTGATGTCGAAATTGGGTCCGGAATAAATTGACTTGGTCTATTTCAAGTATACCGTTTTCTCTCTCTCTCGTGCCTTTTACGTTTTCAAAATATGGGTTTTAGCATAAGTTTATAAGATATGTTACATCCATAAGTATGACACTATCTATAGAGAGCTTTCAGTTGGAGGAGGAGCTGAGTCTCGTGACATAATTTACGCTGCCATATTGGTGGGTTTTAAAGCAAGAATGAAGCTACCAGAACAGCGGTAAGACTTAGGAGGGTGTGACGTCCTACTACCTACCCCATCTGAAAGCTCTCAAAACTTCGTAATGTTAGAGACTTACAGCTCGAGCTAGTTCTAGGAACGACAAGAGAGAATTAATTTTGCAGGACTTACATCTTCCAATTTAGTTTGTACTAAGCCTTTGACATGCAGCGCCTCATGCACCAGGCGTCGCTTTACCTCGAATCTATGACCTACTTCATGACAAGCTCCAGTTTCTAAGTTACCAGTGACAAACTTAGGGAATATATCTTATTAACTTATGATTTTAGGTCTAAGCCTATTTCATCTCTCTATAGAATTGAAAATTTTTATCAAATCAATATACGCTTAACCTTGTACCTTTTTGGAATAAATAGCTGGAAGCGGAAATAACTTGTAAATATGATTGCTTCATCATATATGGACATGATCTAAGGGTGTTTTCCAAAAAAGGGGGTGGGTAGGACTACTGACGTACAGTGGAACGATTTTGAGTGGAAAATGTAATGGCACAAGGGTTACAGAAACTGAAGTGGTTTTTTTTTCTTATTCTGCAAGATTTTTAGCCTAGAAGTTATTGAAATATGGAAAGGTTGTTATATTTTTTATATGGAGGTGATCACGTGCTGGATAAGGTGTTGGTAAGGTTTATCAAACAGATGTACGTGAAATATCCCTGAAAAATGGATGGATTTTATACTTATATAAGTACAATGTTTGATCCTCCCGTCATCTTTTTGTCGTTGTTACGATTCGTAGCTGATTCAGAGCCAATATAGGGAAAGATGGGAGGTTATACCAGAAGTATATAATACTTCTCTTCGAGGGAAGTGTACCCACCACAAAGCGGAGGGTAATTGTAACATGATTCTTCCCAACATCATTTTATATTTGGAGTACTCAAGGTTAATAAACCGAATCATGCACATACGCGATTTAAATAGTTCCCTCATCATTACTATATCTATTAGCGCTTAACTATTTGCCAAGGCGCATGCGCTTGTGCTTGTGGATTTTTGTCCCACGTCAAAACAATCAAGGTTTGTTAGTTGATTGCTGAGGATTTAGTAGTACTAAACGGTTATAGAATTCACCATAACACGGTGCGATGGATGCCCATCTGAAGTTTGATGAGCAGGAGAGTAAACAAAAAGGCTTTTTGAGCCTGGGAAGAATCATGTTACATAACTAAAGTATTAGGATAATACAGAGTGTCATCCTTCTGCTGTTATCCCCTTCTGGTTATACGTGTATCTTTTCTTATACACCTTGATATTCTCTATATTGGATCTAAGTCAGTGAACAGAGTCAAGGATCTCGTTTGAAACAAAGTGCCAAGCGATTTACGCCTTAGCCTTTTTTTCAGTTTTTACGTTAGAAACAGAGGACAGAAAAAGCAAAAATCGGGTTTAAGACTCCTAGTTTTTGATCCCCAGAAACCAAAAGTTAATCCTTTCCGATAAGTCCCTCGTAAAGTTTTTTTTTTTTTCCTTCCTCACACCCAAAAACAAACTAAGGTTAGAATTAGGTTTCGCCTGTCCTAGTTGGGTTAGTGTGTGTAAGACTTGACTGACTGTGTAGGAGAAATAAGCAATAACAAGGCTTGTGATTTTATCATTTTTTTTTTGTTCAGTGTTTTTATAACTAAATCCTCGTAGACTCTGACTTACTTAAGATAGATTTTGCTGGTAGAATCGAAAGGTGGGAGTGTTATTTGATAAGGGATGAATTTTAATAATGATCGAGGAGGTTTGTTTCTTAAAGGGTATGAGAAGCTTCGTTTGAAAAACCTCTGATTTATATAGCAAAAGATAGAATTAATTACTGTGAATTCAGAAATATCAAGCTTTTAATTCTCCGATTTCTAGTTATTTGGCAATATGCATTTGAAAATGCTTCATATGAAATTATTTAAAATCCACTTTTTAAAAGTTTTTAAGAAAGGCTACAACGTTTTCTTGTTTTTGACGTCACGCACGCGAGATGGTGCCACTCTCTCCGCTATCAAAGCATAGACAGAGCACGAGACGGGTATAGCTCGCGCTCGCGCTAGCTTGGATAGGTGTGCCCGTGTGATGTCATAAACCAACCGAACAAGCTGACAAGACAAAATAATTTATATATCGAAGCTGAGTTTTCGTGATTTTCCAATGGATTTTAAAAATAGAAACTTTGGTTCAATTATATTAAAAACTTTATATTTTGAAAGTAGAGACTTGAAAGTGTAATATAATACCACTTTCGTGCTAAAATATGATATGAAATTGTAAATTCCCATACCCTTTAATAACGTTCGATATTCTCTCTATATATACAGGGTGTCTATATTTTCGACTCAAAATCGATTTCCCAAAGAATATCCCCCCTTAAATTATGGCAAACTTATCATAAACACCCTGTATATATATGAGTTTCGTATTTGTATTATTGACTATGGAGATCAAAGTCGTGTATTGTATAACCAAGAGTTTGATGTATCTGCGACGACATTATATATTTTAATTGAATGAGTTTTCCATGCTCGGTTTTCGATTATATTTTCGAGGAGTCTTAGATAGAAAATCAAATATTATGTATAGTTCCACTCTGGCTACGCTTCTTCATTTAATGAAGGTTAGTTTTTAAAATTTTGACCTTTGACCTACTGTCAATTTCAATTATTAACCGTTGACTGCACATCCTTTTAGTTTTTAAAGTTGGGAATATGTATGTCAACCACTCCCGAAAACTCAATTAATGTTTGCTAATTAGCTATCTTTCTTTTTGCAAATATATCGTCGAATGAAAACTTATTTCCTTAAATAGGAAACTGTAATTTCAACTTTTATAGACATGATGGAAGTTGATGAAATTGCTAGGATACCTGTAGTACCAATAAATAAACGTGCTCGCTTCAGGGCTGCCAGTAATTTGTTATTAAATCATCTCCTGTAGGTTTGGAAGTAAATGATAATTACTGAATCCAACAGAATGCAATGCTACAATCTTTTCAGTTTAGATAGCGGAGCAACGCTTGTTCGCACACTATCGTAGTCCTAGCAGGGATAAATTTTAATTTTAGAAGTCGGAATGGAGAACGGTTAGTATTTACTTCAGTCCCTCCCTCCAACCCAGAACGAAAAGTTCAAATTATCTTATTGGCTCACTTAAACTACGTTTTGATGACGTTGCTGACTGGGACGGCGAAAAAACGCAATTCCTTTTTACCTCTGCCGCTATGACCCGCCTCTTCTTTCATATTCCCCCTTCCGTCCGTGGAAGGGGGTCCGGGACTTTGACACGCGGCCGGTTTACTCTGTTCTTCATTCCTTCTTCTAAAATTAAATCTATCCCTGGTCCTAGAAATTCTTTTTTAGAGCTAAGGAGTTTGCTGGAAAAGTTGGCTTCTGGGAAATGGATAAAAAACATAAAAATATGAGTCTGTTTTGGATCAGTTTTGTTGCTGAAATATCTTTATTTTATTCCGATATAAATAATATACAATTTTAGATATTGTTTTCTGGGATCTCAACTCCTTTGAGATTGGTATGCAGGAGGGACGGGTGGGGATTGGGGGGAAGGACGTATGTTATTGGGATATGTATTCCATCGTGAGATATTACATCTGTCTATAGGGACAGGGTATTTATTTTGAAAGTAACGTAACCCAGACTTTTATTCAACCTTGAAAACCATTTAGTTTAGTCCATCGAACTCGGCCGGCGAAATAAGCCAGGCACTCTTATTCCAATTTGTTTAGAAAAGGAGCTACGGATTCGAGGTCGTTACAATCGGGGGTCAAATGACCTTCGTATTGGACGCAGGCGTCGGCGCATTTTTGACCCTCGAAAAAGGCGCCAAAGGTTCTCTTGCATTGGGCGCAATTCTTGATGCATATACCAACGGCCGCTGAACCTTCGGACTCTTTGCATTGATTGCTCAGTAGGAAGAGCATTCCCAAGAGGATGAAAGCGCGCAATTTTGCAGCCTGTTTGTTGGGAGAAACGGAATGGTTTTTTAAGTAAAGACCTTATCGGTAGAAAGATCCCGCTAGATAAGGTAGTGACTTTGGGAAGGCTATCTTATGTGATAAAGGGATGCAATACTAGTATTTGAAGCGGATTATTAATGAAAAAGGTCGGTTTATAAACGAGCGGCCACCACAAATTTCCCCAACAACTTTAATTTCATTAATCTTTCATTTCATATCGCTATGTCAGAGCTATGGAATTGTATTTTACTTTAGAGTGAAGTATGGAGAAGGAATTACGTTCAGCTGGGTTGTTTGTCCTTTTCCTTATAGTTTTCTAAATTTTTAAATAAGAAGCAATTTTGTCTTGTTCAAGTGGGTAGGATGTGATAAAATTTTAACTCGCACTCTATTGATTATTAATTCGTTTTTATGAAATTTCAGTTCTAATAGATTAATTTTTAAAGTGTTAGACTAATAAGGGGATTTATGACTTTAGAGACATCGTATACGTGAAACATAAGTTTATAAGTGATATGTTCCATAAGTTATGACACTACCTATACGTTCGTAATGCTTATTAGAGACTTGCAGCTCGAGCTAGTTCAAGGGAGAACGACAAGTGAGAATTGAAGTACTACACTCTGTGGTTAATTTTGCAGGACTTCCATCTAGCTCCTATTTAGTTTGCAGTACTAAGCCTTTGGCATGCAGCGCCTCGTGCACCAGGCGTCGCTTTACCTCGAATCTATGACCTACGTCTATCACTTCATGACAAGCTCCAGTTTCTAAGTTACCAGTGACAAACTTATGGGACATATCTTATGAAGTTATGGTGAAATTAAGCTTCTATAGCGGTAATTATGGAAGAACGTGGTGCAATATTTTGACGAAGAAGTTGGTTAAATACTTCTCAAAGTTCAATTAGTCTGATTGGGACGGAGATCTTAAGAACTTTATTAAGTTAAAACGATGTATTTGTGGAATAGAGAGACAACTTTAAACTATGGTACTGCTATGACCCGTTTTTCCTGAACAGTATTTTTAGTCTCTTATCTTTTCGATTTCGAATCGGTTTCTTATAGACAAGTTCGTAGACCATTTCGGTATTTACTTACAGAGAACGGAACACACAGGGCAGGGGCCAGTCCACCATTGGGGTATAGTCTCCCACGCGACAAGAATTGAAGAAGCCGAAATGGTCTATTGGGATCCTGTTTATCTTTAAAGGGGATATTTCAGTAGAAAGAATAGATTTTTATTTACTCACCTTAAACATTTCGAAGTAAAGAGTTTTGTGTCGATTGAGTCTCCTTGAGGAATGATGTGTTCTTGTCCTGAGGATGGAATTTTGGTATTGAAGTCCCAATGGATAAGAGATTTCCATTTTATAGGATTTTATCGGACATAGTACGGGGGACTGGGGTAGAACCCCCGCGCAGAAATTCCACACTGATTTCATTGTAGCATCCTCTTTTTTATTATTACTTACTTACCCAACGGCACCCTAGTCAACCAACCACTTTGCCATTTTCCTATGGGCCCCCGTGTAGTTTTCATTTAGAAAATAGACTGTTTTGTTTCAAGTTGTCGTAAACTATGGTTTCCTTTGTGTTTTATACGCTTTGCGAATCTTACTAAAGGCTATAGTGTATTTGGTTCGAAGCTGGGTTGAAATGGTCTATGAGAAAAAGTATTTTCGCCTGAAAATCAAATTCATCCGCCCCGGGACGTGCTGAAAACAAAATCCCCTAAAATCTGATTAGCCTAATTACACTTTCGGACTAAAAGAGGTGTGTGTTTACGTGACAGAGAAACGTTTTTATTGACTTGAAATATAATTATTGTTTAATCTAAATATTTATTATACAACAAGTGTAAGAGGAAAATATCGGCTTTAAGGTTTGAAGTAGCTAAAGTCTGGTTGAGGTCTAATGAGGTTCAAAGGTTCTTTTACTGGTTGGTAGCGTTCCGGTGTATGTACCTTACGTAATGGTGGTTTGGATTTGATAACTTTCGATATTTCCTTCACAATGCGTTCCAGGTATTCCATGTCAAAATTTTTGGCGTATTGGGCATAAAATGAACGAATTTGGTCTATTTCTTCCTTTTTAAGTTTCGGTTTGACGGGGGTGGATTTCAGTGTGTCCGGTAGTTGACGGTATTTACAATTGACGTATTTCAAAATATATTTAGTGGAAACGTTTTTGGTTCCCTTGAAAGGTCCAGAAGAAATTAGTAGTTTATTAGTAACTGATTGATAGGACTTCGACATTTCTGATATGTTTTTATAAGCCAAAAAGACAGGCATTTTTCTTTTAAAATTAGGCTTAACAGACCCCTTCTACGTTTTAAATATTTCGCGCCTGAAAAAGTGCCGCATTTAGCGCCACCTGCCGGTGATTCGGAGAACTAAAATTAAAAATGGCCATGTGGAAATGGTAGATCTGAATTTTGTTTCGAATTTTAGATTAAATTAAATCTAATTTAATAGCGGATTAAGTTTAACTTATTTAAAATATGGAATCAGACGAGGTTAGTGATGAGTCTGCCGAAGAATTACCTCAAAATGAGGAAACAAAAGACGTTGAAACTGTAAGTGAAGACGAAAGTATGTCGGAAGAGCCAAGGCTTAGGAATACAAAACTTGATAAACACGTGAATAAAAGTGGTAAAAAAGACAAAAAACCTAAAGAACCAGGTATTATTTACCTGAGTTTTATACCACGGTTAATGAACGTTAAAAAAATAAGGGAAATTTTTGGACAATACGGAGAATTAGGGCGTGTGTTCTTACAACCAGGTAGAATTGAAAAGTTAGCAATTTTTATTTTGTAAATTAATTCAAGTTTATTCTTGAAGATAAACCCAGTAAAAAGGGTAAACCCAGCAAATTTTTTACTGAGGGATGGGTTGAATTTAAAGACAAACGCGTGGCCAAAAAGATAACCTTGTTCTTAAATGGCAAGCAAATTGGAGGCAAACGTAGATGCCCTTGGTATGATAGTTTATGGAGTATCAAATACCTTCATGGGTAAGGTTTTTTAAACTTTAAGCTGCTTAATTAATTAATTACTTGCTTTTAACAAACTACTGCGTGTACTTAAGATTTAAATGGACTCACTTAAGTGAGAAACTTTCCTATGAAAAGGCTGTACATGAGCAAAAACTAAGAAATGAAATATCCCAAGCTAAAAAGGAGGCTAACTTTTACGCTCATACTGTTGAAAAGACTCAAAGAGAAAAACGTATAAAAGCCAAAATTGAGAAAGAGGAAGGTGACGTTGATAATTACATGCCTCAATTTGAGACAACAGTATATCAAAAACCAACTGATAATGAAATGAGGCAAAAATCTACCAGAACTAAAAAAGTGGATAAAAACTTTTTACAATCTGTTTTTGGTGGTGGTGAATAAATATGGTCAATGAAGTGCAAAACAAAATATCTTTATTACTAATTCTTTTGTGCAAAAAACAACTTATTTTTTTAAGATAAGCAAAATGGAATATTTAAGTAAAGTTTATTAAAAAAAATAATAAACAATGGAAATATATTTATTCTTTAAGCAACTTTCTTCTCCTTTTGGGAACTCATGTATTTTCTCCTGTGGTTTAACATGTAACCAAACAGCAATGGGAAACCTGAAAAGGGGGGGGGGGGGGTTTAATATTAGGACCTATAACCTATAATTATCTTTATAAGTTGAATAAATAATTACCTGGCAGGTAACTTAAAATTGTAAGAATCACAAGATAATAATATTGAAAAGAAAAATTGGCAGCATTTGGCAATGCTAAAGTGAATAGCTGTTTGTCGGTGATGTACGGCAATGCTGCAAAAATAGTTAATAGCTCTCCCTAATAGAAAGCAATATAAAATTTATTAGCTAATCATTCAAAGTTCAATATTTTACCTTTACACACACTTACCGAAACACCCATAGGGTAAAGAACGAGGAAAAAATTATATCTATTATAAACCACCGTAAAATTAGGAAACTTCAATTTCAATAGAGGAAACTTTTTTTTAAAACATTATTTACCTGCACCAAGTTAAGAAATCAGGGGTTTTATTCATCATTCCTGTAGCGTAGAGCGAATAACGGGTGATTTCAGCGATGCACCATGCAATTAACATCATAGTAATGGAGAAATTATTGGTTATCTCCACAATGGGATGAACAATACCCCACATTACAAATAATCGAGATGAAATTTGCATTATATTGTTGACCAAGTTGGATTTGACTAATCCCAAGGCGACATGGATGATCTATTTAGAAAAAAATATTATATTTTAATACAATTAATTAAATAAACGTTTAAATTTAATGTTTTTAATTACTTCTAATGCTTGGAGTGTTTGGAAAAATTTCAGAAAGCATTCTACATAATCCCAAACTCCCACGTATGTTTGTTTGGTTGCCAAGTGTGTTAATATGAGAATCAAACAAAATCCCCATCTTTGAAAGAAACAAAAGTTTCAATTTATAAGTTGTTAAATTAGATGATATATTAAAAAGTACTTACCCTTGCAACTGTATTAGATTATAAGAAATCAGGTACATCTTCGTGATTCTGCTTGGCGCAGCATCTTTCTTAGCAGCAGAACTCTTTTTCTCTGCCATTTCTTTACCAGAATATTTTACAAATGTCTGGTTTTTCTGCCAAAACGGCTGGAATTATTTTGAAGAAGATGGGGAAAGAAAACAGCTCGAAAAGAGAAAATTTTTATTGCAAAATATAACAATTTTTCCTTTCTATTTTCCGTCTTTGCTCTTTTCACGGTTTTCCCCCTAAAAATTTGGGACGGGCCAAGTTCTTGCCCCCTTCGAATACCAACAGCGAAAGAATCTAGAACGCCGGCTCGCAAGAGTAATACAGTGTTTATCTAAATGGAGGTATTATCCCAAGCCTTGACGTGGACGAACTTTGAAGAAGGAACCTAGAATAAAGCGTGTTTGCTCCAGTTCGTACGACAAACACAGCACGAGTCCAATCCGGCATAAAGCGAATAGGCCATAAAAATATATACACCCCTTACAAGCACATAGCCTTTAAGTTTAAAAACAGTTTATTCTAGAAGAAGCCTAATACTAAACCGCGCACGTTCTGCGTCGAAATGGTCTATATATTTTGAATATTTCTTCCCGTTTAGGTGCGTTCAGGGTAAGCACCGGTTTTACCCGCCTACATTAGAGCCTGTGGCGCTGTTTGACTGGGTACGTGCTCTTGAATAAACGTGACAACGGTGGCATGCAATTACTCAACGGTTTTCAAGGTCTTTGTTGTTTACGCGGTTTGAGAAAGTTGGTTTTTCGAAAAGGTCAGTGAAAAATATGATTTCTCGGTTGTTTGTTACGTGATTATAGGCCTAAAGGAATATAATACGCGTTGTGTGTCGATTTTATCGCGAAAAATATCGCCATATTTAATGTCATTGTGGATAAAGTGAATGTGATTATTGGTAAGCCTTGGTCATACCCCCACGCGGTTCTCTCTACAAGATCATCACGCCGGTTGAGTGAAGAACGTGAGTTTGCCCTTTGTTCTTTATCTTAACGTGTTTGTCATTACGTTTTATGAAGAAATTAAGTACCATTTATCAAATTGGCAAGGATTTTTGACCCAAAGTATGCTTTTTTTAAAGATAAGTAATGAGATAGATATTGTTAGGTAATATTTAGGGGTGTGTGTGGGTATTGTCCAGGGAGCGAGTCAGGTCGAGTGAAATAGCAAGTTTTATTGAATTATAAGGTGACTTTGCTAACCATGTCTTCCATGGGTTGGAATCCAAGACTTCAATGTAACTGTTCATCGATGTTAATTGTCATAAGCATTGCCGTTATTGCTTACTTAGCTGCAATTTGGTTCTGTGAACTATCAAATTTAGAATGTAAACCTGACTATATATCGGGTAAAAGGTCATGTAAGGCTTCATGTAGCGCGGGTAGGTTCGCGTTAAATGACATGCCACATTGCCATCCATGGTTGAATTGCTACGATATTGAAAATGATCTTCATAGTGAAGAGACTAGATTGTTACTTCGCAGCGTTGTTAAAATGGTAGGATGCGATTTACGATAACACAAACCCAGTTACCCCGGGTGATCTTGAAATGAAAGTAATTTGATAAAAATTTCAGGTTTATTTAACAAAATGGAAGGGTAATGATGTTATAATTTCCAAACCAAGAACAAATGAATTCGCTGATGATTTTAATGAAAATTTGATAAACTTGATGAAATTTTCACCAAACCCTCTGTTGGTACAGTTAGTTGGTTACTGCAAACACGATATAGTAGTAACCGAATACCACAAAAATGGCAATGCATTAAACTTCAAAAACATTGTTCTTG
The DNA here is from genome assembly GCA_019434445.1 of Phalangium opilio. Taxonomy (NCBI): domain Eukaryota; kingdom Metazoa; phylum Arthropoda; class Arachnida; order Opiliones; family Phalangiidae; genus Phalangium; species Phalangium opilio. The sequence continues at coordinate 36,960 of JAEQBA010004435.1, read as the reverse complement.
ATGAGAAGGTCAAAGAATACGATAATATGTACCTTAGAGTTCGTCTGTGTAGAGACTACGTCGCCATATTAGCTTTCCTACACAGTGAAAAAAGTGGTGGTCCAAGAATTATGTGCGATTCAAGCTCCTTAGAGAAAACCTTAACGCAATACCTATTAACGGACGATTTAGGCCTAGTATTAGCGGATTTGGACGCCATCCCAGTTGTCGCTGCAAATGGCGTAATATGTGGTCATAAAGAATTGACCGGAGATTTTGTGGCACCCGAACAAAGATGGCCCTTTGATAATATACCCTTTAACGAAACCTTGATGCCTAAATATAACGAAAAGAGTGATATTTGGAAAGTACCCGATGTTTGCGACTGGTTTTTGGGAGAAACACGACAGGCTGATTTGATTCGGTTCAGACTTCATCATTTACATAACTCCTGCAAAAGTCACGATCCCAAATTCAGGCCTACAGCCCAAGACATTTTACAACAATACGAAATAATTTTGGATGAGCTTTTAGAAGACTATTAACAAACTACTTCAGTTGTATTTAAATTTAAATCTTCTAGTCCTAATTTAATCAAATCCCCAGTAATAAAATGATTTCCTAAAATTAGTAAATATTTTAACCAACACAAAAGGTGTAACCTAAATAATTGAGAGGAAACAACTAAAACATTATTTAATAAACTCGTTATCAGTTTGGCAATTTTGTTTTTATTTTTACAAAAGAAGTGAATTTATATTTGCATAAAAAGTTTAAGTTACGCGTAACCAAATATTAAAATAAAAAAAAAATACCAACGAACCAGAGTATGAAATTAAAAAATAGTTAAAAAATACTGAAATATATGATACAATAAAATGGTGGTGAATCTTTTTCAAAGTGCTAAGAACTAAGACTAGCTGTCTTAAATTCATCTCCGTTCTCCCGCCAAAAACAATTAAGACTTGGGTGGAACAAAAAACAATACTTATCATTTTACGTTAATATTGGAATAGATATTTTTACAAGTAATTTTTACACAATCGTAATTAAACCTCGTCACAACTGATACAATTTACGCTCTAGAGAGAGAGAGAGATTTTAACGTCCTTTTCAAATTATTTCCCGAGATTTAGTTCAACTAATTTTCTTTGGTTTTTTCAAAAATTGAAAAACCGTTTTTTTTCTGCACAAATTGGCACCACATGAAAAACTAGCCGCTCTTTTGCTCTGACGCCGCCAAGTTTTGCAATTATTTAATTTTTTTTTTAATTAATCTAAGGTCTTAGAGATATAGTTAAGCCGCAGCCAGTTAACTAATTTGTTTTCGTAACAATAACGTTAAGGCACACATTTACATTCAGACTTAAAAAGCACCGCATACATTTAAAAGAATAATAATAAAAAAAAAGGTTTAAGGTTAATTTGATATTTAATTATAAATCATTGGCAGTTTAACCATTAAAAAGAAATAAAGATTTATATTACACGTTTGCTTTAAGTTTCTAGACAATATGAAACAGTACTCGTATTTCGTATTAATCTACTTTTAATTACCATTTTTAATGAATTATGTTTATTTATTCAATTCCCAATTTTTTTTTACATTTAAATCTATAATATACAGTTAACACACTTGTCTTTAAGTCTCAGAAAAAATCTGTATAAAATTAACTAATTACTAGATGGTTAAACTACCAATTAAATGATTAATCAAAAAAAAATATAAGTAATTATGAAATTTATCACAGTTACTTTAGTGCGAAAGAAAGGGTTTATAATAACCAATTTAGACAAAATAATGTAACTAAGCTTGGCACAGAAATAGCATCGTTAAATTAGTCCCAGTAATAATGATTCTACCACCAAAATGGCTGCCACATAGCGTCGTCTGCTTTGAAGTATAAGATTTAGCTATACCCATTTTTGGAGGTTGAAATATATTAATATGAACTAGAAGGAATGCTTTGTAACATAAAAGTTTCGAAACGCAAATGTGCTTAATGCATTGGCGTTTGTTTTTGTTTTTCTCAGAGAATAATTTTAATTAACAAAGAAGTTAATGTTAATTAAGCCAAATAGTGGGTGGTGTAGATAGTTTAGTGGGTTTTTTCTTCTTCTTTATACAGTTTTCGTGTCAAATTTCATTCACACACTATATATATATATATAAATTCATTTGTGGGGGGGGGGGGGTCATGTCAAGTCAGGAAGGGAAGGGAAGGGTTAAAGGTCATGGGAGGTTTGTAATTTTTTTTTTTTTTTTTTAAGTTTTTGTGGAACAATCAATCATCAATCTTTGTGTCTCTATCAAACGTCCGAAACTCTCAGTTAGTTTTGGACGTCTTCTTTCTGGTCACTTTAGTTTTGGTCCTAGGCAGTGTCGCATACACCGAACTCTGACATAGGGTGCAATGAATAAACGTAAAAAAAAAATAGGAAAGGAAAGAATAAACAACAAATAAAATTATGAAGAAAGAATATAAAGCCGGTGCTTAAAACAACATATTTAAGGTTGGCAAATTTTTTGTTGCGCTTGTAGTTTTGTTGAGATTCAAACATAATTAAAACTTAGTTTTATATAGACAAGGTGTTCCAATAAGGGTGGTGTACGACCTAGGCCTATTTTTAGGGTTCGTACAAACCTGGAAAGCTCAGGGAAATTAATAGATGACAAAAAACTGGGGGAATTTGTGTGGTTTAGATGTAAGTTTGCTCTGAAGGGGTTGCTTCATCTAAAAAAACCACTCCCGTTATTGTTACTCCATATATGGGGGAAAAACTGGAAAACTCAGGGAAATATATGGGAAAAAATGAGGGAAATATATGGGAAAAAATGAGGGAAATATATGGGAAAAAATGAGGGAAATATATGGGAAAAAATGAGGGAAATATATGGGAAAAAATGAGGGAAATATATGGGAAAAAATGAGGGAAATATATGGGAAAAAATGAGGGAAATATATGGGAAAAAACTGGAAAATATATGGGAAAAAACTGGAAAATATATGGGAAAAACTGGTAAACTCAGGGAAAAACTGGTAAACTCAGGGAAAAACTGGTAAACTCAGGGAAAAACTGGTAAACTCAGGGAAAAACTGGTAAACTCAGGGAAAAACTGGTAAACTCAGGGAAATATATGGGAAAAAATCAGGGAAAAAACTGGAAAATATATGGGAAAAAACTGGTAAACTCAGGGAAATATATGGGAAAAAATCAGGGAAAAACTGGAAAATATATGGGAAAAAACTGGTAAACTCAGGGAAATATATGGGAAAAAATCAGGGAAATATATGGGAAAAAAATCAGGGAAATATATGGGAAAAAAATCAGGGAAATATATGGGAAAAAAATCAGGGAAATCCGTTTTCCAAAAATTGTATGAACCCTGCTTTTTGGAACACCCTTTATTTCAATAACTAACTTCAAATCTCAACCAGAAATAATTTAAAATTTGCCAACTTTATCCGTATGCAAATATCAAAAGCAACAGCTCTACTCAAAGCCCTCATAATTAATATTAACGTTTGTCAACTTTAAAATCAACAGCTATGACTATTACGGTGTGGGGAGGGTTACGTAATTGTTATTAATTAATAATTAATCAAAGTTAGTAAAGTAATTGCAAATATTCACATCGTCCGGTTGCTGCAAACTGCTTCGGGATCGGGTTGTAGTCGTTAAGGATGTTGGCGAAGTTCTCGTTGGAGGGTCACCTCCTCCCAATGGGTTGCTACGCGTCGCTCGGACGCTTCTTGTCCTCCTTAGAGACCCTGTGTCCGAAGAGGGCTCTTTGGACCTTGAATTAAGATAAATTAAACATTGTATTATGATTTATCCCAAAGAGGTTAATTGGCGGTCGGGGTTTTAGTCAACTTACCTGTACCTTGAAGGTGAGCGGGAATGGGACTCGTCCGCGGAATGAGATTGGTCAGCGTACATTAATTCACCGTCTGATTGCCACCTGTGAGATAAGTTACTGCCTGTCTCGTCTAGTTCATCTGGTGGGGGAGGGGAAGAAATATCGTTAGGAATGTAATTATAATAGTGTGTGTTGTGTACCAAAAAAGGGTGGTACGACAGAAGTACAGTGGTACCAATGGGTGATTTTGAGTCTAAAATGTTTTATGTCATTTCGTACTCCAAACTGAAACTCCTATGACATTTTGTTTGTCCTAAGGGCCACCTCGTTTACAAGTTACGGCCTGTTAAATATAATTAAGAAACTGAAAGACAATTAATTAAGGGGTCCTATCATATCTTGTAAACGATGTCCATTGTGACAAAATGTCATAGAAGTTTCGACATTTTTGAATTAAAAATGATTTCCCATATAACCATCCCACTATACTTCGGTCCTATTACTACCCTGTTTGGAACACGCTGTATTTAAAAATGATTACAATTAACTGCATTTAATTATTTTAAAATCATACCTAATTGGTTATCGACTTCTGGTAGTGTAGCGGAATATTGCAAAGATGGTCTTAACAATCCTGGACCACTCAGATCTGTCATGCTATAACTTTTTTTCAAATGACTGACTAAAGTTTCTTGCCCCTTTTGTTTCGTTTTTGCGGTTGGTTAATTTATGCAAAAAATATTTTAAATTAATTTCTATCGCTAATCCTCAAAATAAATATGGGTTTATTGTTAATGGCGCGTAGAAAAAGCGATTAATAATAATATAAAAATAATAATAATTAAAAATAAAAATAAACGGCAAAATAAAATTTAAAAGCAAAAGAATTTATTCGTAAATAAATTTTCTTCCGCTGGTTGTTTTAAAAATACGTTAATGACATTGATAATTTTTAAAATTAAAATTACAGGATGTGTGTGTGGTTTTACTTAAAAAAAAAGAGCGTTATATCACAGGTATTTTATCCGATTAACAAAATTCGTTGCCTAGTATTATTTTAATTTTTATTTGATTAAAAAATAATCTAAACTGTAGACAGTTTTAGAAATATTTCTTAGCGAGCGAGGATTATAATTTTAGAGTTTTATTTTAAAATAAACAAAATGAAACCAAAAATTGAGCTTTAAATTTAATTTTGACCATTGTTGTTATTATTATTATTGGCAACAACTGGAGGGAGTTGATTATCAATATCCATCCTTTGGTCAGCCGCAGCTACAGCGAGGAATCGTTGTCTTAGTTTGACAACTTCGTTATTCTCGGCAGCCGCTTCCAAAAGCTGTTTGTTTGTTTGTTTTGCGTTTTGTTTATTGCAGCATTTGCCAAAATGTGATAAACACATATGAAAGATGTGCGGATGTTTTAGAAAATTGTTAAAAATCATAATAAACGAAAATTATAGCCTCAAAGCCAGTACAGAAACACGTGAACAAAAGGGGAAATTAAGAAATAGCATGCGAAAGTAATTAAGCGGAAAGATTTACCCTTGATTGCAATTGACAATAAACCCAATTTATTTTAATTTACTCACAGCGTGTTGTTAGTGTAAGTAACTTTGTAATAGATTCAAAAGTGGCACAATTGATGTTTATATATGTTGCGGTTTCCATTTAATTGTAAAGTTATTTTCCCGGGTTTCGGCACCATTTTAGGTTGCAGATTAGTTTTCTAACCCAACATAGGAGTTCAATAAAGTAAATTTGAACTATTATTACCATAAATTATAATGGAAGAACCATAAATTCAGGTATTAATGTTAGTATTTTAATCATATGGATTATTGTGAACCTTTGGAAAGGTTAAATAATATTTGTCTAACATAGTTTTCACGAAGGAAATTTATAAATTATGGCACTTTTGACTATATGTCAATGTTAACTTCAGGTGTTAGTTTTAATTTATAAAGAAACACGTAGCTCTACGTAATATTAATTACCTTTAAGGCAGTTTGCATCACAACCGTAGTCGCATACTGCAGACCTTTATGACCCAACTGTAATACGGTAGAGTACCCTTGGTCCCTAGCTCTGGAAATGTACTCGTCTATTTCCTAATTAAACAAAAACGAACAAAAAATGTCTTAGAGACAAGATACGTCCCCTTCCTGTTCTGAGAGAAAGAAAAACATTTTTCTTTTTCTTTTCTTTCATTTGAGGAACACAAAAATTATATTCGTTTTGGTTTTTGTCAAACTCTCTGAACACTTTTGATCTCCGACCGAATATTACTTAACAATGACAATAGTAAAATAAAAAATTATATATTTTTCAAGAAAAAAATCTTTCTTACCCTTTCATGCTTGTTGAATTTAGGGTGAACGAACTTCCGGTAAAGTATACTAGAACCTTTGGTTGCGGGTGAAAGTAACCATACCAAAAACAAAATTTTCATTTCGTAATAAAATGGGAGCCTTGATTGGAGGAAATATAAAAAAACAAAGAAATATTAATTGTTGTTGTTTACTAAATAGGGGTTATTGTTATTATTGTTATTTATACCAAAATGAAACTAGCATATCCGCGAACGTTTCTACGCAAGAGAATAAAGCAAAAACAATCCAATACATCATCCATTTTACCTGAAGTAATTAAGAAAGTAATTAGTTCCGTACCAATTACGAAATCTTACAATTATTTATTTTTTTTTTCTCTTACATATTCTTTGACGTTTTTCGTCTTGACCGCTTTGTAGGAGGCGTAAGCTGGGTATAGGGTTCCAAAGACCATTCTGTAAAACGAAAATAATGGCTTAGAAAAAACTGGCAGAGCTGCCGAAATGAATAGATGCAGTAGGGCCATGTTTGTCGCTGTAGCTAAGACCACCGAAGTCTTGTTAAAATTGTTGTAATTGTCATTAGCGTAACTATCTTCATCGTCTTCCAGAACGGACGGTGGTGATTGCGATCGTTTTCGGTCATCCAGGACCACCGTAAGACTTAAATCTTCACTATCACTGGCATTACTTGGTCCTGGTCGTTGTTCCTCCATAATTTCAAATGAAGTTTCCAAGGGAGTTCAGGGTGCCTCTTTCAAGGTTTATTTTGAAACGCGGTCTCTTGTGCCAAATTTTTTAGCGTTTCTTTTCGTGGTAGCAAGAGAGAGAGAGAGATTGCATTATGTGTAACATACACTGAGGGAGCTTGGGTTGGGTACAAAAGAAGGTTGTTTCGTATGTGAACACAAGGCCAGGGATCTTTTAAAACAGCGCTTCTCAAACTTTTTAACCTTGCGGACCGGTTTTTTTTTTTCAACTATGTATGACGGACCATACCAGCCGCATGTCCGCGGACCGGTGCCGGTCCACGGACCACAGTTTGAGAAGCGCTGTTTTAAAAGATGCTGGGGAAAATGTTTTTAGCCTAGACATTGGCTAGGAGAAAACATTAAAGAACGAACGTTGGAATTTTTAATAATAAATAGTTTTCACCACTTGGGTGTACCCCAAGATAGAGAGAGAATAAATTCCGTTTTGTTGCTATAGGCTAGCTTGGTCGTGAACGTATGGTGGTGGTAGATCTTGAAAAAACACCTGCCTGCTGAGCTAATATATATGTATTATACGCCAGGTAAAGTTCAAGAACGGTGTTGTTGTTCAAGCTGTATAATCATTTAATCTTTCGCGTTAAGGATTGTACAATGGTAATTGAAACGGTTTTTAATCGAGGATGACTCGCATGGCATCGCGTCGTGTTGTGTTTATTTCAGTAGAAAGGCGCTAAACATAACTTATTAGGCAGACAATGAAGCGGAGGTGACTTAGCAACGCATCTACATCTTTTTTGATTTATTAGTTACTTAGCATTTTTTTTTGCCAATGGAACAATGGAGAATATTGCAGTCAATAATGGCAGGCTGAAATATCACTGGTTGACACACACATTAGAGTATTGATTAAAAATTTTGATTTGCATTGTTGTTAAGGATATATAAATGGCAGCAGTCTTTGTGACTTTGATTTTGGAAATGTCAGTAGTTAATTATTGGCATCGTTCTGATTTTGATTATGTTAGTAATCTTTTAGGTATATTTAGATCGTTCTTTTTGAAATATAACCATAACACTGATGATTGACATCATGGGCGCACTGTTACGCTTCTGATATTGTTTCGAGTTCTATGCGCAAAATTCATGGACTGTCACCTCTGTTAGGTTAATGGTGCATATTCATAATAACAATGCAGTCGAGATAAAAATCCCTTTGTTCTCTGGTACCGGTACAGTTCGAGTTTGCGTCGTTATAATGGCACATAAATATCCGCCCCCATCAAGTACATATCCTTCCGCTTTGTCTCTCTTTCTCTCTCTCTCACTACGCTAGTGTATGTCGAAATCCACAATGAACAAATCCGAACTGCTGCTCTTGGACCTCTATTTTCTCCGTACCCTTAGCAACTCAATACACAAAGCACAAGCGCGTTCGTTCGTTGGTTCAAGTTGGCATCTTATTATAAACTGAGCTAACAATCACAGGCGCATCGAGACACTTTTTTGATCAGGGTAGTCTTACGTCTGATGACGAATTTTGGGTAATCGAAGCCGTGGGAGTATCAGGGGGTCCATGCATCAAGGGATGCTGATGGAATAGATTTTTTTCCACGCCCCCTCTTCTCTTGAGCTTCTTTCTTCTCCGATGGTACGTTCGTTCGTACAATCTCTTGGAGGAAGATTGGCAAACGGAGAAGAGGGAGAGCAAGGGACTGCCGCCGCGTTATGGAAGGAAGGAAGGGAGAGTGTGTAGGAAAGGTTTTGGTCTACACACAACCAATGGCAATGGCTATTAGCCCTCTGTGCGTTGTCGACCCGCGCGCGTCTTTTCCCCCTTCCTTGCGTACAGGCAGGGGACGAACGGTTCTTGGGAGCAATCGATAAAATGCTTGCTTTGAATCGTTAGAAACTTGGGGGAAATCGAGCGGCTTTTCGCTGCTGCTAGTGGACAGCCTTAAGCTTTATGTTTAGTGTAATGGGATTCGCGATTTTCGCGCGCGTAACGCCACGCACCTTTTCGTCCATCCATAAATGGCGCCTTGAATTATTTTGCACTTTTATTTTAAAAAACAATTTAGAAGTCAGCTGGGACACTACTTTTAGAAACAAACTAAACGTTTTAAATTAACGAAATATGGTTTAGGTAATATTGTAAATGGCAAGATTTTTTTGAACTATTCACCGTGGAGTTTAAAGTATTAGGTTTAAATGATTTGATAAAGAAAATTCTTCTTAACGATAGGGAACCTTTTAGTTGCCAAGAATGAATGTCTGCCTCTTCAATAACTGGTTGGTTTGGTTTATGCTTCTTGCATAGTGAGTGGTAACCCCCAAAGTCCTAAAAATAATCTTTTTAAGATTTCTTAACTTGTATACAGTGAGGTACCCATAAGGGGAAGAATATGTTTTAGGCTTTTAATACAGCTTGTATTAGCTATTTGAGATAAAGACATCCCCTCAATTCTTGGAAAGAGGGGATGGATTTTCTTTGACATGCAGGCTCTTTAGTGATAACTATCTAGAGATAACGTGACCTAAAGGGGGTAGGGAAATTTCATCCCTCTCCCCGTTTCGTAACTTTAACCGTGCTTCAATAGGGTTGCCAGCAATTTGTTATTAGAACATCTCCTGCATTCAGGTTTGAAACTGAATGATCGCTACAGAATACTAAAAGTTTTTCAGTCTGTTGAAGATAGCACTCCCTAATGACTGGCAACACTTGCCTACACGCTATAGAGTGCTGTCAGAAGCGCCGGTGTGACGTCACCCATGCTGTTTTCCCATAAAGAAAAAACGGTAACTGTCATGGCCGCCCATTGCTAAAGGCAGACTCGTGACGTTTAACCTTGGATCTGACGTCACAACTGACAGCACTCTATTGCGTATCTTCAAATAGCTAAACCACACTGTACCAACTACCCTATGCTTTCCTAGCAAGCAATCCAAACGTTTATGGGAAAGAAATACCAGATGTCTTCTGTCGTTGTGGGAAGAGGGGGGAGAATATACAAAATGACTGTCAAAGTTAACCCTCGGTGTTTAATTTTATGTGAAAATTTATGGCCAAACTTGTCAATTTTAATGCAAGGAAAATACAGGGTGATTCTATGAGTCCAAAATGTTCAATGACATTTCTCCCTTATAAAGTTCCAAGAACAAAACTTTCTAATTTAAAGTTTAAAATTATAAATAAATTTGTCTGGTTGTATAAGGCAATATAATTATTCTAATTTGCGTGGTAATTCCTTCTCGTGTTAAAGTTTTAATTGAAAAGAAAAAAGAAAAATTCTACTGGTTCCTCTTGAGAGATGAAAATTTCTAAAAGACAGAGAGAGAGAAGGGAGGACCAACCAAACATCTGCCCGGATCCTTTTTAACTTAACGAGTCTTTATGCTTTTAAATTACCAACATCCCCTTTTCTTCCAAAAGAATAACTCTTTTTTATCTTCATTCTCCATCAACTCTAAAAAAGATGATGCGGCCCTAGGTCCGTCCAAAGAAAAACTAGCAAAAATCACGAGGTTCTTTTGGGTATAGTACCCCTACAACGCCATTTAAACCATCTCTTTGTTGTAGTAGACCTAGGTCTTTGGGGGGGGGGGCAGAAATGGTTAGGTCTAAATTGTTCATTTCATGACAAGAAAATTGGGTCATAATTTCTTTTACTAAAAAAGAATTTTAATGCGGCTTCTTTTTATTTTATTTTAGTTTAAATATTTTAGAATATTATTTTACTCCTACAGGTTTTGGGTAGGCGTACATATGGACCTCTAAGCTATATATTTTGAATTTGAAAAAATCGTATATTGACTGACGTTTTAGGTGTGTGTTTTCAGGACCTTCATTAACCCATACCCTTGGGTGTGTGCTTGTCTTTATTGTCAGCTTGGGTTGAGCCAGAAGTTGATTAAATGGAAGGATTTAAATGATGTAGATTTTTTATTTGTTTCATAGAGGGACAAATTTGATAGAATAAAATAGTAATAAGACTGAATGGTGATTGGTATGTGGGTCCAAAGACTTTAGATAGGGTTTCAAAGTTACCGGTCCATCAAGATTAGTCCGTATGAAGCCGCATCTAAGGTCTTTGTTGTCCATTAACTAATCAATGTTTCGCCTCAAGAAAACTAGTTGGTTAAACGCTAAATATTTTACCCCCCCCCCCCCACTTTTGAAAAGGTATATTAGTAAGGAACCCTATTTTATTTCTACATCTTAATTTCAATTTTAATATACTTCTGATGAATTGAACTAAAAGGCCCTATTCATACTGTTACACCTTATAATTATTTATAAATTATTCTCGTGGTTATTGGGGCCTTTAGGCATGCTTAAAGAATAGTAAACGTAATGTAACGTACCAGTGACTAGATTAGTTCCATTATTGTATTTTAATATTTGATTCTTTTTTCTTTTCTTTTATGAAAAAATAATAATAATAATAGCGCTAAAATAGTCACAGCTGTACGCTTCCATTCACCTTGTAATGACTTTTTGATAGAGCAAGGTCATTAAATGTTTATGTATGAAAGAACTTTGGGCCATTTTTGAAAATTTAAAGATCGTGTTGCAGCAACCGAAAGTTAAAATAATAAGAAGTTTTTCCTTATAAGGGGTTAGAAAGACAAATTTATTTTTTTATTTTATTTTCATCACAGCTCCTTCAACTCTTGCGTAAACATTTGGTTGAATGAATTGCTTTTCCAGATATCGTATTCGCGTCAATATAACCTAATAGTTCTAAAAGGGGTATTGGACGTTTGATAAGATAATGGTGGTATTCTAAGGAAAGGGTGATACGTTGTTATGACGTTATGGTTAACTATTTAAATGGATAAAATTTGATCACATCAAGTGGGGATCAGCTGATGACTGAATAAATTTCAAAGGGTTAACCTAGATTTTGACTGGAAGCTTTTTATTTACAATGTTTAGGCTTAGCTCATTTCAATGTTTACCAACACCAGGGGTCATTTTAGGGTACAGTTTTTTAACGTCATGCAAGACTAGATTTTGAATTGTCAACAGTCATTCTTAGTACGCCTGTACATGGGATATCCGCTTATACATTCGTAAATCACGTGGTTTACCTTTTGTTTTATATAAGGATACGACTACTTAACTTTATTGATTAATTTACGTACCAAGTTTAATTACATAACATTAAAATTATCATATCATATTGTACTTTAGACTTTTTAACATCGAAGTGATTGATAAAAAAAAGAATCATGGTGTAAAACCAAACAAAACACCTGAACACGAAGGGACCTAACCCTTTTATTTGTTAAGCCTTGGCCCTACCGGTTAAGCTACCTTTAAATACTAAAAAGCTTGACTTACATTATAATTCTTGAAATGAAAGCGGAAACCATTTCGTCGTTTGTTGTTTCTGATGGAATAGTACACGACGAACTTAGGAGTTGTAGTTATTTTTTAGGAGAATCATACCGTTTAGAAACCGTAAATTATTGTCAAGTTTTTGAAAAATGAATACGCAGCCTAGGCCTAGCAAGTTCTGACAAGAGTTACAACCGATTAGAAAACAAACGAAACCATTTTGATCGCGTGACGTCGTCGCCGAGCGCGATCTCGAGCTCCCTCTCTCCAAAACCGTTAGGGACTTCTGCACACGAGCAAGCAGCGCGGGTGGCTTCTCCAATCTCCGGATTGGCCGTTGTATTTTGAATGACGGGAATTCATTGGCTTACCCGTACATTTAGGCGCGGCTTACGTCAAAAATGGCGGGAAGTTGTTGGCGCGAACTCGTACCTTGGCTTCCCTGGCGGTAAAGGACTAATTTAGTAAACGTACTCCGCTTTTGGCGCCCCCTTTTACAGGCACGACCATTTAATGTGTTGGGGATAGCTGGATACGTTTTAGTGCATGGCTTCAACGGAAATAGTCCTTTTAAAGTCACCGCCTTTAAAATCCACAACAAAATGGTTTTAAACCTATTTAGAACCTAAAACTAGGCTCAACTTTAGGTTTGGAGTTGATCCGAGCAAATTCTTGTCGCTTTATTTAAAATTCTGGTGCTTTTTTCGATTTTAACGCAGTTTTAATCTCACTGAAAGCAAAATTAACTTTTGAATTTGGATTTACGTAAGCCACGCCTGAATTGCGGACTTTGAGGCTATTGGATAATCCGGATAAAATAGTCGCCCTATTTTTGTATGGTATTTTTTCGGGGCCGCGGAATGCGAAATTGGCAGTGATTAGGTCGGGCGTTCTACTTTACTCTATCAGCGTATTATCCTTGCGCGTCAGAGGACGTGGTCTTGTTTTGCTTTCAGCTGTGTCGAGTATTTTCTCGCCTCGGAAAACGATCGTGTTTGTGCGTGGTGTTTATTTAATCAAATATATATTTAAAATCGTATTTAATAATTGTGAACGGGATTAATATTTCATACCATCGTGTATGATGAACAACATGGATACTTGAGATATGCCATGGCATTTAAGTATAGAGAAGAAATAGTCGGTAAAAGGTTTATCTGCGTTTCCACTCCCAATAAACTCAAACTACCCAAAATATCCGATTGGGAATGGCGAAGTGGCATCATTCGTGCGGCTACGCATAAAGATCCGAAGAATCAGGATTTGACAGTGAGTTTTCAATAATCCGTCACTTTGATTATTTTTTTTCATGGGGATTTAATTTGCGGGTGTTAGGCTTAGTGATATTATTAACATTCCCGGAATTTTTGGCGCTAAGCCTTGGGTTATGGGATTTTAAATTCGGGACTATCCCCTTTTTGGAGCGCCATAGTAGCCTACGGTAGTTGGACCGAGTAAATGTTGGACTCGTTCCTACAGTACCATCGTATCTTCCTGGTTTAGGTTTATTGAGTATTTTTCAACACGAGTTTTCCCCGTATTTGATAATTTTCTAAAGGGGTTTAGTAGTTTATATGTTTGAGTTTTAAAACAGTGTTTTTGAAATTTATTTCAACTCTGTTAGTAAAGAAATTTAAATTAAATCTATTTTGGATTTGTGGTAGGCTTGGTGATATCTTAAAATATAGATAAAAAATGGTATAATGTTCAAATGCATTGACTTCATGTTCCCAAATATTATCAGTAAAGAGACCAAAATGGGTCTAATAGATAATAAACTCTTGGAAAAATCTCAGTGTTTACACTTGTATTTTAGTTACAAGTATAGGGACTACTAGGTGACAAAATCATCATCTCCCACTCAAAACTAATGTACGGGTATGACGCAACTATTTTAGTTGTTAACCAACTATCTTTCCTTCGTATGCGGCTTCAGACATATATTTCAAATAATTTTCCTTCAAGAAATATAAATCCAAGGTTGACGCAAATCTAAATTCGCAGGATTTTAATTATAGACCCCAACGATTAAAACTAGATGTAGACAGACAACATTCGAGGAAAAACATATCTGGCGAGGTCTATTTAAAGTTTCATATAGGTGTAATTAAGTCGAAATCAGAAAACAATTTTCTTCTGTTTCCTGCCAAATGTCATATTTCAAGCCTAATAAGCCTTTTTCCCGCCAAAAGATGCATTTCCCGCCTAATAGTCCTTTTTCGCTCCAAAAGATGCATTTCCCGCCTAAAAGTCCTTTTTCCCGCCAAAAGATGCATTTCCCGCCTAAAAGTCCTTTTTCCCGCCAAAAGATGCATTTCCCGCCTAATAGTCCTTTTTCCCGCCAAAAGACTCATTTCCCGCCTAATAGGCCTTTTTCCCGCCAAATATAGTTTTCCCTGTATTTTCTTCAAAACTGCGCCTTTTGGAGCTCTGCAACAGTCTTAATGTTATGAAACACGCTCCCATCTTTTCAGAATTGAAATCTCCCACCAGCTTGAGACCTAAAATAGGCCTTCCTGTCTATTACTATATTACAACTCTCATAATCGCATCCAATCAGATAAGAAAAATCTGTTGCCAAATGAAAAACAGAAGGTAGCTATTAGGTTAAGTCAGATAGGTATTAGATTACGCAAGTTTGAAAAAAGGCACGTGCGTTTGTAATTTTACTATAGAAAACGTGTAGGGTCTGGCCCTAGTAAGATTGAAATAACCCAATGAGAGAAAGAGAAATTTGTCCTATTTCTCGATTAAATATCAACGCGGGGGTCGAGCTTAGGCCTGTTTTTTTTTCTTTAATAAGAAGTGTAATGGGGAGACATAATATCCGAGGGTTATGATACTTGCAGTTATTATAATGTTAAAATTATCCATATTTCTCTGAATTATTTTTAATATGAAAATCATATTAAATGTTCTAAACAAATTCGTGGTATTATTAATGGTTTTCTATTATAAATTGTTGGGTATTTATTGTTTAGGTTAAACTTTTGAAGCAACTGTCCAATCTATACTATAGCTGGCTGTTACCCCAGATTATATTACGTCACAATCTAGGCTCAGGTTGCTTTCCAAGGCAAAAGCTCAACCTCCTCTTCTCCCATTGCGGGGAAAACGTAGCTAGGAGGAGGGGGGTTTGAATTAGGGGGAATTCTTGTTGGAATTTGGTATCGGTTGAGGCCGCCTTATGCAGCAGCGAGTCAAGCTTTACTAACTTTACGAGAGGGAAGGTGGGAAGGTACGGGGTGCATTAGACGCTGCGAGAGGTTATTCGCCTTTTCAGAAAAGCCCCATGTGAGAGAGCGGAGAGCCGTTGCAGCCCGCCATCAGCGACGTTCTACCCATAAACAGGGCTCCCACCATGTCCCTAAAATACCTAAAACCCCCTACTTTTTTTTGAGGTCCCTAAACCACCATGGAATTGTGATTTGGTCCCTAAATCACCATATTCCTAGTTTAATGTGCCATCAGCTTATAATATTCAACCCAAAGTTCAATTTACACATTTAAATTTCTTATTTTGTTGAAAAACGAAAAAAGACTGATTGTTAAGTGTGATAGAATTGTGATAGATAAAACGTGGTAATGTAATAAACAAAAAAACTAAGTCAGTTTTATGATAAAATATTTTTACAAATATCTGACTATGTCATTTTGTGAAAATATAAGTTCAAATAAAGATCCCATTTTGGTTCCTATTTGGTCCCTAGTTTAAAAAATTCGGTGCCTATTTCACCCTATTTCTAGCCTAAAAAATCCCCTATTTCCCTACTTTTTTTTAAGATTTTGGTGGGAGCCCTGCATAAAGACAGGCATACTCTAGAGGAACCCATAATATTATTATTATGATAAGTTTCGTACAAAGTTGAAGGATTCAATATTTTACTGCTCAAAATTTACATGTTTGCGTGAATGTATTGTAGGAACTTATAGATAATATTTCACTAAAGGGGACTTAAGAAATTTCCTACCCCATTTCTCAACTTTAACTGCGCATGCGCTTCAGTGTTACCAGTAATTTGTTATAAGAGCATCTCCTGCAGGTTGGGAACTGAAGTATAATTACTGAATCAGAATTCTACAAGCTTTTCAGTTCAGTCTGTTTTAGATAGCGGTTTATTTGTGCTCACAAAATTACAGGCAACACTTGTCCGCACGCTAACTATATTCTGTAAGGAAAGATTTTGCGTACAATTATGGCCGCCATTTTCCAAGATGGCCATAGATTGTTAAAAATCTTTGTTAACAAGTAATTGGGAGGGGGGGGGGCATTTACTTATATAGGGTTTTTTTCCTTTAACGAAATTTGTGGGTCCTTTTACATTATGAATTCTATATATTTTTTATAAATTTTTGAATCTACATATTATACTATTATAAAATAAAATTCTGTGGGGGGTCCTCCTACCCAGTCTCTATTTTAGGGGTCATTTTTGGGCTAAGAGACCCCTGTTGTTATTATAATACAGTAACATTTTGTGAAATGTGTATCAAAAAGCATATATTTTTTTTTTTATTATTGCATTCCAAGCTATTCTTTACCAGACTTAACCTAAGGAGAAACATTTTTAAAAAACATTTTATTAGTATATTTTTATATAGGACACCTGAGTTTTTATAATATAGTGGTACAATATTTTTGAAATTCCTTACACTTTGATGCTGGAATACATATTTATATATATATTTCTGGATGTTATCCAGGACATTTTAATTGTACTTACAAGTACCAGTAGTAGTGTTCTGTTGTTTATTTTGGTAACTCAGTTACGAAAACCTTTCCTGGAATTATTTAAAATCAACAACAACCCGTTTGGTTACTCGATAGTTGTTTATTTGTTTATATTAATTCCTGAAATTCCTAGGATTGCAATTAAATCAAAATTCATTTATTGTCAAAATTTTAATTGCCCCTTACTAATTAAACCCCTAAAGAATTTGCTTATTGAAACATAAATATTGAACTTTGAGTTACAATTACAAATAATTCAGGAATGTTTTTTAATTTCTTTCATTATAAAACCTTTCCTCGTGCGACACAAACAATTAGGAGAATTAGTTAATGAACTTAATTTGCATAAATACATAATAAATTTGATGAATACGCTAAATTTAGACCTTTATCATTAACTATTAATGAAGTAGTTAGAGATAATATTGGCGTGTGTTGAATAACAGCCCTCGTCACTAAAAAATAAATTTGACAAAATATGTTTTTGTCTCCAACAAAGTGTCATTCCACCCTCACTCACTCACTACAACGCGACCTGGCTGTCACTCAAGCGTAGAAAGAACAATATTTCCTTAAAATAGGGGACCAGTGCCTCGTTTAATCTTCCGTCAGAACTAAATCGGAAATTCATATCATCTTCGGTTTGTAGGTAGATAAAACTTTAGTTCAAATTAATCAACGTAGTCATTTGCATAATCGATGTCGAAAGGTATTGATTAATATTATAGACCTGGGATAAGAATGTTTATTGAAAATTCACCCTAAATTTTAAGTTTTAAAGGGCATATGGATGGGTAATTTAAACTTGGTAATTACCCAATACCGCTGTAAATAATAATTACCGATAATATAATTAGAGAAGGCAAAAGTCTTAACTGACTGGCTTGTAATCAGCGCCCAGTCCAAACCGCTTTAGCTAGAAGGCTGATATTTTGCAGAGGCGTTACTTTTAAGTATTAGGCACGCGCTATGAAAGGGTTTCTTCAATCCGCCGCCATCTTGAAAAATGGCGGCCAGAAATGTAAACTAACCTTCATTATGGAATAACATCTGTGCATTTCAACATATTTCTTTTATATTTAGTAGACTGGTTCCTTATAGATGGGCCTTAAGGATTTTGGGCTTCTATTTGCCATCCGTCATCTTTCAAAATGGTGGCCCTGAAAGAAGAACTTATAAATAAAAGTGTCCCCAAGGGCTACGCCATGTGCCTTTGCTGCTACTACTATAGTTTTGTTTTATTATAAATTTTCCTCAAATTTCAAGGAAAAAGGGTGTGATTGAGGCTGGGAAGCATTTTCTTATAGAGATACTTCATTCCAAGGTCGTTAATTACCAACCGGACGTTGTAATAGTTAAGTTAAAATTACTAAGTAGTTTACGCGAGTCATGGGAAAGAAATCCTTCCTCAGGAAAACGTTTAACCCTAGTTAGAAAAATGTAATGATTACTTTTTTTTCTTTTTTGAAGTTGTGAGAAGAAAAAAAAGGAATATCTCATATTATTATCTCGTCAAGATAGGTAATTTACGGTGTTTGTAACTGTACAAAATAACTCCAAACGCGTCAAATCTGAGAAAAACATTACCCATTGCAAAATATGTACGTGGAATTTTCGTAGTGGGTGTGTTGTTGAAGGCCAGAGTAGTCTTTCTATGTTTATGTTATAATGTAATTATTAGGTTCAACGTTCTACATCAGGGTTATAACGAAATTACACCGAATACCTTGAAATTTCGTGGAAATTGGGGATATTATTTATTACCTTAAGAAGATTCTTAAATTTAAAGGTAATTGTCAGAAGTTATTATAATGATTTTGATGGAATCTCTAGGCTAGGGAAAGGTTTAAAAATTAAATTTGATAAATAAGGTTAATTTTATTTATTTATTTATATATTGGACAATCGTTTATATTTATGTTGTCTTTGGTTGGTTATTTGGTTGACGTATATTTACTACCTGGGAGGTGTAGTGTACGTATTTTTCCCGCGCATTTTTTCTTCCATGTGACCTATTTCCCGAGCGTTATTAATATTTTTTTTTAATTTTCTTTATTCATAAAAGCACCACGTGGTTATATATATATTTTTTATTAAGTAACAATTTTTATTGTCTTTTTTCTCTTTCTCTCTTTTCTTTAATAAAACTTTATTATTTCTATATATTTTTCAACAGCCTTAAAGAGTTTACTGAACTCTTACATTTAGACAAATACCTTTTTTTTATTAAAAAAGACTGCGCGTCATTTACATATCCTACAGTAGCCCTTTAAACTGTAATTTTGCAAAATAAGGATAGCCCCTTTTTTACATCTAATGGTTGGTGATTGGATTAGAATATATTACAGGGTTGCCAAGGGTTACCAAAAACTAGGAAACAAACAAACACAATGTGAGGAGACACTAGACGATTTTTCTTAACGACACAATGACATCAGGTCGGATTGATTGTTTTTAGATAGTTTTGAATGTCGCTCAAATCTGGGTTTGCCCTTGAAAAAGTTCACATATTTATTATACTGACTTTGACATTTATAGAGATATGACTGTAGATTAGGTTTTTATCCAATAAACAGAATTGATAATTTTATTATTATCCGTAAGTTGGGGGTTTAAAATATATAATCGAATTATGTTTTTTACGATAATTTTCAGTTGTTAATCTTACAAGTTCTATTTTTTATTGGAGTTAGTGGTGGGAAAAGGGTTGGTTGATTAGTCACTTCGTCTTTGCTGATTTAGTAAAATTAATAAGGCTTTAAGTTTTTGTTGACTAATTAAGTTTTGGCTAATTTATTGCTGGCTTTGATATTATTTTTAGACTAGGTTTAATTAGAAATGCATGTTGAAATAGGGGCGTTGCTTTATATGTCAGTGTTTTGAAATTGGGGATACTTTGACAGGTAGTCGAGAATTGTCAATTTTATTTGCCATAAGTTTTACATTAATTTATATATTCACTAAATTCGATTTTAATCGAAGTTGTTTTACTGATATCACACCTTAGTTTAATTTGAGTAACAACAATTGGGCCCCTGCCCAAAAACTCAAGGAAAAGTCGTAGAAAAATGTCAGGGAAAACCTGGAAAAGTCGTAGAAAAATGTCAGGGAAAACCTGGAAAAGTCGTAGAAAAATGTCAGGGAAAACCTGGAAAAGTCGTAGAAAAATGTCAGGGAAAACCTGGAAAAGTCAGGGAATTGGTATCTGAAAATTTCGTGGTAATAATTTAGGTATTTAAAACTACAAAAAAACCTTCTTATTATAAAAACCAGATTTTTAATTTTTTTTAAATTATGTAATATATAGAGGGGTTTTTTCTAAGGAATCAGTACATATGAACCACGTGTTTTCAAAGTATACGTTAAACACTACATACAGACAGTGTGGTATGTCGACCTGTTTTTCAGTAGAGGTGTCGCCCACTTGCTTGAATCCATAATTCAGCTCAGTTTAATTCTCTCACGAAGTTACTCTTATTTAGAGACAAATATTTAATTTAAACAAAAAGAAAAATGAACTTTACCCGAAACGAAGGCGCAATTATTAAAAAAATTAATATAAATTATATTTAACTCTTAAATAATTTGAAGTTTGCTACATCTCGTTTTTCGTATTTGCTAAAAACCATCATCCATCCCCATCCCCCTTGGTTTCTAGTTCCATGCTTGGCTTCATTCCTAGATTATATAATGGTCGAACTTCCAGTTTTTCTAGCCGGTCTAGCGGCTCGTCTTCTACGCACTTTCTTCTTTTTCTTACTACAGGACTTTTTGGCGGAATAAATATTGGCCCTCCCCTCCATCCCCCCAATCTAGTATTTGATGTGTGGTAGAAGGTACAGAGAAGAAAAAATTAGTTGACCTCTGTTTAGTTTAAAGGCAGGATGAAATTGTAAAGAAGATTTCGTAAATGGATCTCTGTTTTAATTTAAAAGCTCTGATGTCGAAGTTATGGTACCTAGGTTCTAAGGTTGGTACTTATACACGGCACGTGCCATTTAAATGGTACCTGTATGTTTTTATGCAGAATTTTCAGGGAAGTTTAAAAGGTTGCTTTGGAAGATCCATGGGATGTAATTTTAATTTGAGGAGGGAATCTTTCGATAATACTAACGTTGGTAAAGGTTTATTTTAATATAAAATTAGTTTGTTGTTGGTAAAGTTGCTGAAAGCGTTAAAGAGGGAACTATTGAAAAATGTTAGGGTAAACGTCCTTAAATTGGAGGGGGGGAATTACTTCCATAACTTTAGGGGGGACTTCAATAACTTTGAGGGCTGAAAACTTCAATAACTTTGAGGGCTGAAAACTTCAATAACTTTGAGGGCTGAAAACTTCAATAACTTTGAGGGCTGAAAACTTGAATAACTTTGAGGGGTGAAAACTTGAATAACTTTGAGGGCTGAAAACTTGAATAACTTTGAGGCGGGTGAAAACTTCAATAACTTTGAGGCGGGTGAAAACTTCAATAACTTTGAGGCGGGTGAAAACTTCAATAACTTTGAGGGGGGTGAAAACTTCAATAACTTTGAGGGGGGTGAAAACTTCAATAACTTTGAGGGGGGTGAAAACTTCAATAACTTTGAGGGGGTGAAAACTTCAATAACTTTGAGGGGGGTGAAAACTTCAATAACTTTGAGGCGGGTGAAAACTTCAAAAACTTTGAGGCGGGTGAAAACTTCAAAAACTTTGAGGCGTGTGAAAACTTCAAAAACTTTGAGGCGGGTGAAAACTTCAAAAACTTTTGGGGGAAAACGCTCGAAACGATGGTGGTAATCCGGATATATGACATATTTGAAGTGTTGTTAAATTAAATTAAATCAATTATGATTAATTCTACTGAAAAGGTGCAATTACATTAAAGAATTTAAATCAGGTTTCATAATCCCTTCGAGAAATCTGCCATTGCCTGAATCCAGGGTGGAAAGAAAAAAATAAATCAGGTTTTTTTTTTTACTCAAAAACATTTTGAAATGGCCTCCCTAGTAGTTGTTGCATCTGAAGCATGCCAAAAAAAAAGATCTTGACAAGCGGGTCCTCAAAATTTAAAAACTTTTTTTTTTTACTATTTTATTTTGGATGAATCTGCGCATGCGTTTGTGCGTGGGATGGTTTCAAAGTAAAAGTTAATTCCGTTGTTTAAACTTCAAAGACTCTGTATACATGTTTTATATTTTCTTGTGGTTTATTTTTTTCTTCATTCTGCTAGTAAATTTTGATAATAGTAAGACTCGGATCACGTCATTTAAGACGTAAGCAAGCAATGCTTAAGTAGGGAATATTTTAGCCTATACTGCAAAATGTCTTTAATGCGCAAGTCCAGCAATTTTTTGTTTATATTTTCTCTCTGAAATATAAAGATTTATTTTTTTTTAAAACTAGAAATCCTTTAGGAATAAATGTCTAGACTGCCAAATATTTTCCGAGTTAGTTTATTTAATAAAATAAAAATTTCTTAATCTTGAAAATGCATCCGAGGAATTAGGGCCCCGCCAAAGGCTTATCAATGTACCTGCGAGCGAAACCTTTTTAAAACAGAGTGGCTAGGAAGAAGAAATATATATTGAAAATTTCGTTTAAATCTTAAAATGCAGACGGAATTTTCTTCATTTTTGACTGAAATTCTTTCTTTTGATTTCCGTATTTTCAAAGGGGAACTGTAAGATCAAGTATTGATTTTTATTTAACGTCTTTAGGCCTAAACTAGGGGTTTTAATATACATATAAACAAGCCTTTAAAGATGTTAGATGTTCAAATTTTCGCATTGAACTATAGGAATACCAAGTTTACGCTTTGAAATATCCCTTTAATGATGCTTATCCAGGGACTTTTTATCCCCGCTGTAATTTGTGATTGAGATGGAAGGTCACGTGACGAGCTCCAGGCCTTTGCCTTAATGCTTTTATAGATTTTTTTTTGTTCGCCTAGCAGAAAGCCTCCTCATCGCAGATTTTTAGGATGCTGAGAAAGATGGTGTAGGACACTTGTAATAATTATCAGCTGATTTTAAAAATCTTCCAGATTATGTTAAATATTTTGTGTTTCAGACTAAATTTTCGAAAATAATTGTTTAGGGCTGGGCCTAAATTAGTAGGCGTTTCTGTCAACTAGGTGACACCTCCATCCGTATTGGGCAAATTCTGTCATACTTGTACAAAAGTTCTATACATATTTCCCTACGGGTTATGCTGCCCTTACCAACACACATGCACAAAAAAATGCGGGAAAGTTTATCTCAGTTTGAAAAGTTAGTAAGAGTAGAACTGTAGTTTACCGCGCAATGCAGAATGTAGATATAATTCCATAGGGGTCTTTAGTTTTACACTGTACTGAATTTTAACAATGATATAGTGAGCTCGTGCCTTCGAGGGGGTGTTGGAACGACGGAATTACAGGGGGCGGTAAAGAGCGCCGCCTGTTTCGAATCGATCGTGCAGGGCGTTTTGGCGCGCATATCAACCATTTTGGCGCAAAATTGTCCTTTCACTTTCGTAAGGTTATGATAATACCGTGAGGGAAGGTATAAAGGTTATAGCTTGAACATATGATCGAAATTGCCCTTATGTAGGGGGTATTGCCTGAATATAGACCATTTTAGCCGCCACGTGTTATATTTGGCGCCTTTTCTCGATACTAATACAAATATTTACTAAGGCACGGTGTAGCTTGGGGTTAATATCGAAATGGCCCATCGTATTGAAAAGGGGGATCAGCGCCCTTACTGTTCGTTTTAAGCGAAATTATTCCCGCTGACCTGTAGATGGCGCTATCGATTTTACAAACAGGGGAATAGCCTTTCCTTTCGCTCTTCTTAAGCCTACTTTTAGGCTTAAGGGTAACCGTTCGATATTTGGGAAGTTGGGATCTACTTTCTAGCACCCTCTGTATCAGCTGAGAGATTGTAAGGGGGAAGGGTGGGTAGGTGAGAGGGGAAGGCTACTTTGTATATAAATGAACCCCCTCTCCATCTTTTCCAGACTCTTAGGATCAAGGATAAAAATTTCCAAATCGACCTTTTCTCTCCCACTATCTCTCTTTCTCTCTCTATGCTCAATGTCAATTCCCTAGTTTCTCCGTGGGGCTAATCACACTTGGTCACTTTGTACGCTGATTACGTGTAGATGTTTTAGTACTGACAAGGGTAGAGTTTTTAACTAATTGGTGTTGTCATTAGTTGCGGAGTTGCAGCTTATACAATGGTTACGAGGAGTGAATTGCCCCTCAATTTTCTCCTCTTTCTATTCGCCGTCTTTATACCCCCATCCCAAACCACTCTCTGTAGTAAATCATGAGCCGTTGGTTTTAAAGCTTTTGTTTTCAAAGTGCTTTATCAGCTGATGGTGTAACTTTAATACCTTACCAAACTTAACCTCTCTTTTTGAAGATAAACTCGTAAAACTTAGGAAATAAATTTCTTGGAATTAATTATTTGAAAGGTTTTTTTCGGGATGTTTTGCAAGCATTGCACGCCCCTGCAGTTTTTGCTTTTATTCTAGAAGTATTGAAATGGTCTATTTAGTTGAAATTGTACAAAACCAAACGGTGTTCTTAAAAAGTTATAGAATATGATACAATTTGAATATTTTATTTTATTATAAAATATATTTTGTTTTGGTTTTAATTCATTTACACCCGAAATATCCTTAAATAATGAAACCTTTGTCTTTTTAAAACCACCCAAAAACTGTACCTATCATAGCATATTATTTCTTTCATTCAACCATAAAGGTTAATAAAATGGTATAAAATCAGAATTCAAGAAATATACGGAGAAATAATTATAACCTTTAGTAGAGAGAGTAAGTAGTACACTGTAATCTTCCTGAGAAGTGATTTAAACAAAAGTTTGCCTTTGTTTAGGAAGGTCAAATTCGCCCCTAACGCGCTCGCATGAAACGCTTCATAGCAAATGTAGGTCGCAGAGAGCTCGAATATTTTGCTGTAATCATCTGAAAAAAATTTCAAATTAAAAAAAAAAAGTTCCCTTCGTAGTAATAAAATCTCTCTAGCGTTGCACTACGTACGCCCACGTTTTATCTTAACCCCCCTGACAAAAATATCTTTGCTGATCTTGCCTCTCAAAGTCGTTCGTAATACGTAAACCCGGATTCTTTCATCCCCCTTTTTACCCCCATTACAACTGCTCATCCGTTACTATAGCAACGAGGAGGGTTAATCATATGCGGCGTTGCTATGGTAACAGAGGCGTTTCCTCGATAAGATACACCCATTTTGCCGCATAATTTTAACTTCGCCGCATAATGCAGTTTCCGAACTCGGTAACTAGGGGCAACAAATGACTTATAGGGCAGGGTTTGAGTGTTTTTTACTATCAGAGGGTGGAACTTTAGAGGAAACTCAAAATAAGTTATCATAAATTCATTAAATATGCGGCGCGGGAGGTGCTTAAGGCGGAGTTTAGTTCGTAGATGCATTGTGAAGGCCGTTTCAATTTGTATTTGAAGTTTTGGTCACGAGAGGGCGCGTTTGAAGCCGTTTCCTTTTCGTTGCCGTGGAAGATATACACTCAGCCTTCTAGGTCTGTTTTTGTTTTATATTTTAATACCCCTACATGTGTTTTAAAGAGTAGAGAGAGAGGGGAAAATGAATTAGGGTTAATAACCTATTTCATTGACGATTGAAATATTATATTAAAAAGTACGATTAACCCAAAAGTATTTATCTAAGTGCCATTGGGGCTTTTAGAGGAATGTTACCCGTGATTATATAAGGTGTTTTAACAGTTTTTTTTTTTTTTCTTCATATAAGGATGATGACCACACCCTAATTGTTTTAATCGCTTTAATCGTTTAATCTCGGCTAGGCGACCGACCGAGTTTATAATGGCAGATTAATTTAATGATGCTTTAAGATAATGTTTCATTAAATGGCGCTTTCTTTTCTTTTCTTTCAACTATTTTAATCCCGGAATGACGTGCCTCAAAAGGTCATGTTATATTGTTTTTAGATTTATATAGAGCATCGAGGAATTAAGTGTTCAAATTAATTTAGAGGCGTTTTATCTTTGCGGCTTTTTGAAACACTTTTCACGCGCTATGGGCGAACTTTTTTTTTTTTACTAACATTTTGTTTGATTTACACGGTTTTTAATATTTTTGGGGTAATTTTAAATACTTAATTACGTTGGATAATACAGAATATTTAAATATTGGCCAAGGAGCGAGTGGTTTTTCAAAAACGTTTTGGTTCTATAATTGGTAGTGTCTGTCTGTCTCATTTAAAAACCAGGAAATATCCAGGTTTGCCCCCAAGGTTTTATGAACTCTGATTCAAAATATTACTGTATCTTTTAACCACTTTAAAAAAAAGGTTGAATGTCCCTTGCACGTCGCGTCAAAAATTGTTTCCTTGACATGTTTAAACATCCCCACCACCACCTCGTGCAGCAGCCAAAATAGATTTACTTTTATCACCTCCTGACACTACGCTACGATCCTCCACCACATCGCACCACTTCTCCATTCCTTTATGCATAAACATTCCATCGCCATTCCCCGCGTTGTCAAACGATTTCCAGATTATGCTTTTTTTTTACTTCCATACCCTCGTGTAGGTATAATAACTGGCGATACCACGCAAGGCTTAGCAGGAGAGGGTGGTGGTAGCTGTAGTAGTAGTGGGAGCCAAGGCTTAGTTGCATGTCCGAATTTTTGAGCCTGTGTGTTTACCAGGCGGAATGGGTGAAGGGGATTCCGTTGGGTGGTATGAGGGCGAGAATAATGGCTCTAGGAAAAAGGAAGGGAGGTTTTGGGGTTTTTACTTTTTTTTTTAGAGGCATATTTGCCTACTGCCTAGGACATTCGGACGGTGCAGTTGACTGATTTTACTGCAGACTTGCACAGGGGGTGATTTCTGCTATGGAGGATTTGAAAAGAGAGGGGCTTTTTTATTTTTTTTGGCAGAGGAGGTCATTGGACCGTTCTATTGACGGAAAAATGAGGGGTGACATTTTGTTGAATTGTTGAGGAGACTCTTTGAGTGAGATTTGTTGTTGACTTTAGGTTTATTAAATAACCATAATTTTGGATACATTTGAAATATTTTATCAAATTAGTTTGATTAACCATTTTAAATGTACGAAAGCTTTTTGACGCTGTTATGTTTATGACGTGTTGTTTGTGTGTGTGTACGATGTCAGTTATCTATGATTGATCGCAAATTGTCTGTCTCCACGTCATTAAATGATCCATTTATGGCAGCAAAACATATTTAGGTGTTTTTTGCGAACAGTTTTGACAGTTGTTGGTGATGTTTGTTTTCTCAAGGTTGAAATGCACAACCTAATGGCTTTATTTTTCTGTAGTAGAATGAGTTGTAAATATGGAAATTAGGTGAAACGTTCTGGTAACACTGGAATATTTTTAAAATGTTTACCCCTATTAGATTAAAGTTGTTTCGGCGAAATTTAATGGAGTCTTTGAAATATTTTGCATACATAATTATTATACTTTATGTGGGTCGTTTGTTTCAAAACATAAATGCCCTTGTATCATTACCATATGCATAAACAAGTCATAAGCGAATCCTTTAACGTTTACTTCTCGTCTCGGGCACTTTAATAAATACCTTCCACACTAATCTTAATCATCCTAGGATGTTTTCCATAATGGGTTGTAGGACAGTAAAGGGGGAGATTTTAAGTCGAAAATATATTGTATGACATTTTGGCCAAAGGGCTACCGTAAACAAATGGAGTGTTATACGTTGGTCTTCACCCTGAACGCCGCTGTATTGCGGGTGAAACATTTCTACAGGGGTTCTATGGAAAACTCATTGAAATCAATGACCCCTACTCGTTAGCTTTCGCCTAAACACCCGAATACAAGACTCTTAACATTTATAAAATGTCTTCAAAATCTATATTATATAGTTTTTCCACATTCTTTAGTGTATATCATACACGATATCTTACTACAACCAGCGTGTGGAATAGTTATTTTTCTGTGGAATACAATACATATTTTAAATGTATGTATAGAATCTGTACTGAAGAAACATATATATATAAATATATCCCATTGTTTTATCATATTCATAACATTATTATATATCCGAGAGTTCCCCACTATGCTATCACGCATGCAGCACTCCCATTTTCTGTAAAACGTGTTTACTTTGTTTATATCCATCCGTAATGGTGTTGTTTCTGGTATGTTCCTAGTTTGGTTTATATACATTGGGAAATAGGTTATCGAGAAAAATATACTGGTTTTTTTATTTTTTTTATGAAAATAAGTACTTTGAGCACTCAGTCTTGGACTTGTTACGGTAGAATATGTCATTACGAAAGAGCTAGCTAGAGCTAGTGTATACATACACCCCTTTATTTCATAGGCTGTAATGATATTAGCATATTGCCTTGGCAGTGGAGTGTAATGATTCTTTTTTTCTTTCTTATGTTTACGTATGTATATTCTAACTTAAGGTATATAGAACACATTTAAGACTTGAGAAAGTGTGAGTAGCCATTTTATAGTGTATTAGCGACGTGTAGTAGGTTTGGCTCTGGTCGTTGTTTGAGGTAGTGAACTGGGAATAGTGAACGGTAAAATTCTTGGTCGCAGCCATACAGCACGATTTTAGATCAAAATTAACGTTCTTAGGTGTTGTGTGGGTTCTTGGTGTAACTTGCCAACGCCTAAATATATACTTTACTTGGTATATTATTTATTTATATTTGTGTTCTTGGTTTGTAGTTACGTTACTTGGGTCTCTGTAGTGTCTGCTATTAATGTAAATGGCCTCATCTTGAAAAATGGCGACTTGAATTGTATAATATTATAATTCCATACGTATAATTCAAGCAATGAAGACCATAAATGTAACTAAAACTGACATACATACCACGTGATCAGAATGCGTCCGTATCTTTTTATATATAAACGCTTGACCTCTAAGGTCTTTATCATTTTTTTAATTAAGGGAAAATTTGAAAGAAGAAAAATATGAGCGTCCTTTTTTATTGTTATTTCTCAAAAGAGTTTGGCCTAATTATTGTTTTTGTGCGAAGTTCATTTCTCGTTGAATGCATTTTTCAAGAAGCCGTTCTTCTTGATTAATTTGCATATTTAGTCCTTCCTTTTTTATTATTATTTTTTACCCTCGATTATGAGAAAGCGGGGAAACTTTTTCATCTCTTCCCCCCCCCCATCATCCCCTCCGTTTTCTGTTAATTTTTTTCTTTAATTGAATCTTTCACGATGAGAATTTTTGGTTATTTTATCTCTCTCTCTCTCTCTCTTGGAAAAGAAGTCCTAAAAGGAAAGAATGTAAAACGTGGGTGAAAGTTAATGAACTGAAATATCTCCTTCAAGAAGAGAGTTCGCTCTCCCTCTCCTCTCTCTCTCTCACTCCGCGAAGTTCAGAAATTCAAATTATCTTTCGTCAAAACGAAATTATACAAAATTTTTACTAGAGCCGAGAGAAATTTAATTTAAAAGATTCTCTTTCATAAATTTTTCTTTTTCTTTAATTTAATTCTCGTCTTCGCCAGTGAAATTACTTTGGAGTTTTCATTGTAATTTTTCATTTAGGTTGAAGGCTTTTTTAATTAAAATATTGTTAAATTAAATTAATTTTAGCATTTTAACTATTTGAATTATCTTAAGATGATATTTCGTTATTTACGTTATAAAAACGACAATAAGAGGGGTAAAGTTTTGTGCGCTACTAGGGCTAAATAGAACTAAAAGGTTATCTTAAATTAATAATAATGATTTTTGGCGATAAAAATTACTCAAAGTACAGGGTGTTTCTGATAAGTCTGCATCCATAAATTAAGGGGGATGTTCTTTGGGAAATTCATTTTGACTCTTTTTGAGTCGAAAATGTAACTTTTATTTATGACATTTTGCCACAACGGACACTGTTTACAAGTTAAGAATGGATTGTAGTATTTTACGGATGACCCTTTTAATTTAGTTAAGAAACTAAAATACAATGACTTCTAA
This sequence comes from Phalangium opilio, assembly GCA_019434445.1. NCBI lineage: Eukaryota > Metazoa > Arthropoda > Arachnida > Opiliones > Phalangiidae > Phalangium > Phalangium opilio. The sequence goes on along the minus strand of JAEQBA010004435.1, from coordinate 7,032 downwards.
TTTAATTAAGGGGTCATCAATAAAATACTCCAATCATAACTCGATTTGAAACAGTGTCCCTTGTAGCAAACAAAATGGAGATAGAAGTTACATTTTCGACTCAAAATCGATTTCCCAAATAGCATATCCCCCTTAATTTATGGATGCAGACTCATCAGAAACACCCTGTATAATATTATAAAAGACAACAAACCAGGGAATAGTTTCACGAATGTCACTTGAAATAAAACGTAACCTCGAAAGAAAATTTCTTTAGAAAATATTGCAAACGAAACGTACTATAAGGAATATTTTTCCTCTTTTTCCCAGAAATTATGTATCTGAAAGTCAGGTCACGTTTCGCGGTGGTGAAGAGATAGTTTTCATTTTTGATTATGCTAATTTATGCAGTTTCAGCTCGGGTCTAGAGGCAAAGCCCACGGCGTAATGACTCTAGAAAGATATGGACTGGACTGGGGTTATGCAACTATATACATATTTAAAAAAAAAGACAGAGAGAAACACCTTCGCCCTTGGGAACGAACCATGGTCCTTGTAAACTTGGGAATACATTTTGGGGTGGTTTGGTCTTCCCGAAATTTCATAGTTTTAGCCTAGGTTGTTTCTATATGGGGGCCCCCCAAAACTATAATGATATACAACGAGAAACTTCTAACGATATGGTAAATAAGCGGGGTATAGCCCTCTTTATATTGTATACTATGTCGTTTACAGTGAGGGAAAATTTGGGTTCTGACTCTGTCCCTGTCCCTGCGCTCGTCTCCGACCTTTGGGTTGGTTAGGAACTTAGGATGTTGTCAAGTATTGATTGCCCTTTGAATCAGGTGACACGCTTCCGTGGTTTGTTATTTATTTATTTGTTTATTTAGTGCTTTGTTTGTTAGTATAAATGAAGTCCGGCTCGGCATTATTTATGTTGATATTAGTATTATCAGGTTTTGAAGTTCAGAGGTTGGAGTTAATTTGAAAGATAAATTGAAGATTCTCTCTCTCTCGTTTTCGGACTAGGATTCATACCATTTACACAAGGAGGCCTAACTTTTGACTCTACCAGTAAGTCTGGTCTCCTTGTGTAACATAACACCTGAAGCCTGACCTTGTGTAAATGGTATGAATCTTCCTAGTCTGTAAACTATGTATTATCAAAGTGATATCTATTTTACTAGGGAGAAAGTATAAGATGCCTAAGTATTCGCGCGCCATAGTCCCAGTCCCCCTTTCAAAATACAAAGGGGGGACTTAAAAAGAGGCCGGGCTATTTCGCCCCTCCCCAATCGGAAAATACGTAATTTTCGTCATTCGCGTCGCGCTGACCTGAGTTACTGAGTTTTCAAGAAGCAATGAGTTGCTGGTTGTAATTTAGAGGCGGGGATTAACTACGGACCTACGTTTGGACTGGAGATAAAGCTGGAAATGTATTGAATTTATACCTTCTCCCCAATAAACTAGATATCGCTTCTTGGTATTAATATGGATTTTTTTGAATGTTTTCTTCCATTACCTCCTCTGAATTGAATTCGGAATGAATGTAGCGCTTTTTGAATATAGATTTGATTGGAAAACGCCCACCCACTAACTTATATGCAAGAGAGAGAGAGATAAATTTATTCCTTGGGAAATTGGAATAACTATTGATTTTCCGCAGCGTTATGAATATTGTATGAAGTGAATAACTATGAATAGGCTTTTAGTAATTTAAATCTAGTCGTTTCGGCCTGCTCGTCTTCCGTCCACTTTTATAAGATCAATATTTACCCGATATGTCTGGGATGCAAAGTGTTCCATATAGATATATGACCAATGCATTTGGATTTTTAGGTCTTCTTTGAAAACTTCACGTAATTTCCGTTACGTTGATAAGTTTCTTCGTCTGTTTCTAATGCACGCTTTTCAAAAGGGACGGTAGCAGTAATTCACGGTTGTCACAGGTCAGGGAAAACCTGGAAAAGTCAGGGCACTTCAATATGGGGCGATAAAGTTAAGGGAAAATTATGGGAATTTCAATATGGTAGGAAAAGGCCAGGGAAAATTCAGGGGATTTCAATATGGAGTGAAAAATGCCAGGGAAAATCAGGGAGTTTCGATATGGGGTGAAAAAGGTCAGGAAAAAATCTGGGAATTTCAAAATTAAAATCTAGTCAAGAACTATTCGACTACTTCAGTTTAGAATGCGTTGTGCGTCACAGTGTGATTTTGTTATTTGCAAACTGTGGATACGGTTATTCGTGAAACCTAAAGCGATAAATATAATTAAATAAATGGGATTGGCTCGGATTGGCTGGCCTAACAGGATATGATAGTACGTTATTTTGCAGCTTTGCGCAATGATAATGGTTTTTTTTACTCCCGAAATGGATGGAAGTGTGGTGTAATAACTTTATAGCTACCAAGTGCAGCGGAGAGAAAAGAAAAAATAACTGAAAACGTTTGCGCTTGACATACTTTTGTATTTCGACTTGTTTTTCTTTTCTGTTTTTTTTTCTTTTTCATTTTTGCTTAGTCATCCATCCTTTCTCTTCGATCTTAGCCAGGCTGATGCGATGTTTTTTATTTTGTTCGATCCTAATGCAGCATCCCCTTCAAAATTGTTAAATCTCTTTGGCTATCGGCCAGATAACCTTAGCTATAACCTCATTTTTGTCCCAGTGCGAGAAAGAATCCACGACGCCCCCTTTTTCTTCACCTAAGACTCGCTTATTAATAATGAATGGGGAAAAAGAATCATTTTCAAAGAATAAAACACTTGAAAAGCAAAGGCTTAGCCCTAACAACGTCAATTATAGTTATTAAACGTTACGTAATTTTAATTAAGTACTTAAATTTGTGAAGTATAAATTAATTTATTGAAGAATTGAATTTATTACTGCGTGTCAAAGGAAAAAAAACCAAGGCTTAAATAGTTTTTTCAGAAATTAGGCTTAAGTACTTTTTATTTTTGCGTTTCTCTCTATTTAACGTTGAGTGGAATCTTGTGATGGATGAATTTAGTTCGAAACTTGAACAAATTGCGACGTATTGGAATTTGGACCCCATTAATCACGTTTAAACAAACTCAAAACTGTCCAGAAACCAAGGCTTACAGTAGTTTCAAAAGTAGGTTTAACTACCTACATTACGTAATACGAAATAGGCCTAAATTTATCTATCAAACGCCCGCCGCCTTTCGTCTTTGAAATGTCAGTATTAAGAATGTGTACCAATCCAATTTTGATGACACACTGAATGAAAAAGACAAGACAAGTGTTTGAAATACTTCTTATCATCGGATATATAATTTCTAAAATAGTGTATCTTCTTGTTTGTTATTACCCGAAGTTTAGTGTTTTTTCTTTTATCTCCCTCAATAACTTTTATCTTTTATTATATATTTTTACTTCCTTTGGGTGGTGGTTACTTGCCCCCCATTTCTGTATGATTCTGGTTCACCGAACTCCTGTTTTAATGGAAACTTATCAATATTCCAATAATTTTTCTATTTTTTTTTTATTCGTTACATTTCTTTTTTGTTGAAAAGCGATATATGTTATCGATTTTTCGATAATCCTATATCCCACTTCTTTCCAAGTTACAACATTTAGTTAAGCTGGGCTTTGTTGATTGAGCAACCGATAGATTTCGCTGGCTGTATATAGACTTAAGATTACTGGAGATTAAAGGTACTGTGAAATTCGTGTAGATTTTTCTAGAGATAATGAATGTACAGTAGGGTTAGGGGAATTTTGTTTACGTACACACTTTTGGGTATTTCAGTCAGCCTTTTAGACTTAGGATTACCTATGATTAAAGGTACTGTGAAATTCGTTAGTTTCTCTAGATATAATGAATGTACAGTAGGGTTAGGAGAATTTGTTTACATACACACTTTTGGGTATTTAAGTAGACCTTTACATCTAACCTTATTTCGTCGCTAGCGACGATAACAGATTTGGTACAAAATTGTTTACCAAGTCGTTGTTTTCGTGGATGTTTATAGTCCTTGAAATCGTATGTGCAGATATCAGTGCGTCTATTTATAACATTCCTTCATACAATCTGTTTTTGTAGCTCATAAGTTTATAAGATACGTTCCATAAGTATGTCACTACCTATTCTTCGTAATGAGAGACTTACAGCTCGAGCTAGTACAAGCGAGAATTGAAGTCCTACACTCGGTGGTTAATTTTGCAGGATTTCCATCTTCCGATTTGACTAAGCCTTTGACAGCGCCGCTTCACCAGGCGTCGCTTTACCTCGAATCTATGACCTACGTCACTTCATGAGAAGCTCCAGTTTGTAACCAGTGACAAACTTATGGTGAACATATCTTATAAACTTATGAATTTCAGTCAGCGTTTAATCCAACATTATTTACACCAGATTTAGTACAAAATTGTTTACTAAGATTTGGCCGATGTATTGCGGAGGTTTTTAGTCCTTGATTCAGAGAAATATGTCAGATATCAGTGGTGCGAGTTATATTATAAATTCGTCTCTTAAATTAATAACATCAGGCTTATGTTTTCGCGTCAGGGCGTACGTCAGTATCGTATTGATGTCATTTTTCAATCCCTAATTTTTCGACAACCTCCAACATCAGTCTAAGATGATCCCTCCATAGCTGAAAAATATTTCTTTTTCCATAAGAAAAAAAACCTTGACGATAGATTACTCGTGACAACGTTGTCAAGACGTTGAATAAAACTTTCTTCTTCTTTTTTATTTAGGCTTTAAGCATCCTACGCGTAGAAAGAAACTTAAGCCTAACAAGATATTCTTTATTTTTAGACGTTGTTTTAGGTTAGGCCTAACTGATAAGACTGAGGTTATACAGGGTGTTTTAAGAACGGTGTGGTGTAACCAAGTACAGTGGGATGGATCGTTCTATGGGTAATCAATTTTGAGTCGAAAATTTGCTTTTACCCCTTAGGGACACTGTTTTTACAAGTATAACGAGTGTTTTACGGATGACCCCGTTAAATTTAAGTAAGAAATTGAACAGACAATGCTAATTTAAGTAATTTGTTTTAAATAATTGATGTTTTATAATCAGTCTTTAAACTGAAAAATTTTAATATCTGGGACTTCAATCATTCCATTTTGTTCTCTTATCTTCTACTTGTTCCAGTCTTTGTCCACACTAAAACATTTTTATTAATTAAGAAACTGAAGAGACAATTCCAATTTTAATCAAGGGGTCATCCATAAAACATACTAGTTAATAACTATGACCCTTTATGGGCAAGAGGTCATTGATTGCCGATATAGCCTACTGTTCTTTGGTATTGAACACCCGGGCCTTTTTGGAACACCCTGCATATTTTCTTATCGTTTTTAGTTTGAAAGAAAAAAAAAGTTTAACTGGAAGTTTTCTTCCTGTGTTTGTTGGAATTTTCCTAACGCCTGGTATCAGTCTTGGCTCACTCTTTTTTTTTTTGTTTTGTTATTTAAAAATGTGTGTTTTTCTTCTTTTTTTCTTCTTCTTTACTTCTTCTTGGCTTGGATGAAAACTTTATTTCTGGAATTTTTGAGTTCTATGTGTGTAGAGTTTAAATACTAACTGTGGGTTGTTGGGAACTTGGCAAACGCGCAAAGATTCGCTCGCTTTACTTTTAAAAATAAATACAATTTTAAATTAGATGATATCTTTTGACGTCATGAACTTTTTGGAAGTTGGTCTCCCACAGAGACAGGATGACGTCGGTCCTCGTTCATGTCGGGTTTTTTGTTTTTACTGTTTAATTTTATAAGGTTTTATTATCAATCTGTTAAATTTATTTCGTTATCAAGGTTTTTTTTGTGGTTTAACAGGGTTCGTAAACACCAGGAGAACCTGGAAATTTTAAGGAATTCGTGGATATATTTTAGTAAACAATTCAAGAGAAATTTGCGAGATTCTTCTAAATTGTATAATTAATTATGTTGAGTTTAGGAGAGTTGCATCAAACGGGGAAATGGCGAAATATTTTTGTTAAAAAACTTCAGTTTGTTCTGTTGCGTAACCTTCAATTTTGAAGACTTGAAAATAGATTATTTTGAGAGATTTGATTTCAAGTATTTGCTCTAAAATAGTTTTGGCTGGGAAAATGGATAAGTACATTTGTTAGATTCCAAAAAAGAAAAAGAAAAGTTCATTTAATTGCGTAATATTTAATTTTCGGGGTTTCCAAATGATTAATAAGATGTATTTAATTTAAATTTAGATATATAAACTAGTTTTTTTGCAATGAAAAATTCTCTCAACAAAAACACGCGGTACTTGTATCTCCTATAAATTAATTTTATAAAATAATTAGTTTTTTATTACTAATAACATTTATTTAATTCAAATTTAGAATAGAAACTAGTTTTGTTTGCAAAAAAATATCCCTCTACAAAACAACACGCGGTGTTTCTCCCATAAATTCTTTATATAATTTAGCTCTTTTATTTCCTAACCGCCAAAAAAAATGAATTAATAAATAAAAAAAACATTATCCATTGACCCTGAAGGCGTAAAATCAACCGGCTATAAACAGAACAAGTTTCCCTGATCCATCCATCCACTCTTGTTTTTTTGTAAACGCTTGACTTGACTTGAGTCTCGGGATCACTACTAATAAGAGCTACATTATTCTTCCTTCGTACCAGGTATTCCTCTTAATATAATTTTTTCCTTACCTTTTACTTGAGCTCATAGACTCGAATTTAGCCGTTAATTAACTCTGATATTTTTCCGACAATCAATGTCTAGCGCCTTTAAGAGAATTCGTTAAAGAAAAAAAGAATAACAAACTGGTTGGTGATTATTTCTAAGCGTGTTTTTCATCCGATTAACGAACGTGAATTTTATTTTACTTTTTTATTTTCGTGGAAGACTGTTTCCATGCATCCAAAGGTAGTAAAACGAGAAATTCCCGTTTTATTGACTGCTAAGGGCTACCCACTCACTGTCTTTATTTCTTTCTTTTTCTCCTTCCTCTTTCTTGGGATCCGGAGGGGATTGGAGGAATTATAATAATAATCTCTATCATAAAACTGTCAGATTTGAGGGATGTACTTTCAATCTTCCTACTT
>JAEQBA010004434.1:0-203420 GCA_019434445.1 Phalangium opilio | reverse complement strand
TGGTTGTAAAGAGCCAGCAGGTTTTTTGCCGCTTCTTTTGTGAGTATTTGATTGTTGAGTGTTAAAATGGAGGAAGATAATGTTGAGAGGAAGGATGAAATGCGGAAGCGCAAAGCGCGGGAAAGGATGAGGGCAAAAAGATCAGACCCTGAGTTTAAGAAGAGAGAAAATGAAAGGAGAAGAGTTTTAGCAGCTCAGAAAAAAGCTAAGGTTGAATGTACAGGTTCTAGTACGTCTAGTCCTAGTACTGTTTGCCCATACTTCTCTTGCGCCGTCAGTTGGCCACGATGGTAGTAAGGTGAAGGTACGGTTTCTAGTATTCTAGTCCTAATTTGTTGTTGGTTCTATTGCGCCGCCAGTGGGCCACAGTATAATAAGGATAATGTATTGAGACGGAGTACAAGTGAAGTTGCTGAAAACGTAGCGTTAATTACTGCCGACGACGCGATGAATTTAGTTAGTAGTATTTCAGATAGTTCTGTAATGGTAGCGAACGATGAACAAGTACCTTCTACGTTCATGGTAATGTTTATCCGTTAGAGAGAATGAGATTTTGAGACAGATGATGAAGAGTATAGAATGAAGGAGGCGCGATCAATGGCGAAAAAAGGGGAGAAGAGATGAGGCTTATCGTGAAAGGGAAAATCAGGTGGCATAATTACAAGAGAGTTATTAAAAGGCCGATGAGTGTTATAGAGCAAGCGAAGCGAGTAAAGGACCAGTTGAGTAAGGCTAGTAAACGCAAGATGCAGAGTACGTTGAAGCTGAACGTGTTAGAAATCAGTGGGTAAGGCTAGTAAACGCCAAGATGCAGAGTACGTTGAAGCTGAACGTGTTTGAAAGAAATCAGTTGAGTAAGGCTAGTAAACGCCAAGATGCAGAGTACGTTGAAGCTGAACGTGTTAGAAATCAGTTGGGTAAGGCTAGTAAACGCCAAGATGCAGAGTACGTTGAAGCTGAACGTGTTAGAAATCAGTTGAGTAAGGCTAGTAAACGCCAAGATGCAGAGTACGTTGAAGCTGAACGTGTTAGAAATCAGTTGGGTAAGGCTAGTAAACGCCAAGATGCAGAGTACGTTGAAGCTGAACGTGTTAGAAATCAGTGGAGTAAGGCTAGTAAACGCCAAGATGCAGAGTACGTTGAAGCTGAACATGTTAGAAATCAGTTGGGTATGGCTAGTAAACGCCAAGATGCAGAGTACGTTGAAGCTGAACGTGTTAGAAATCAGTTGAGTAAGCTAGTAAACGCCAAGATGCTGAGTACGTTGAAGCTGAACGTGTTAGAAATCAGTTGAGTAAGGCTAGTAAACGCCAAGATGCAGAGTACGTTGAAGCTGAACGTGTTAGAAATCAGTTGAGTATGGCTGCCAGTCGTGCAAATGTGGAGTTTAGGAACCCTGAACGTTCTAGGAATAGATTGTCTGTGGCAGAAAGAAGAACAGATCCTGTGTTTATAGAGCAGACGTATTTTGAAAGCATAAAAGAAGGTCCAACGTGGCCATGTGAAGGGTGTTCAAATCTTTTTTTTAAAGCATCGGGTAGCTTAGTTCAGTCTAGAGTGTTTTTGGCAGTTCCTGGGATTTACGGTCGTGAATTGGGTGACAAAGTATTTTTATGTAGTGCTTGTAATAAAGCTGTCAAGAAGAACGAAATCCCAAGTTTTCCAGAGAAAAGGATTTGAATTCCTGAAGTTCCGTCAGAACTAGTTAATTTGTCTAATTTGGAGGAAAGGATGATTTCACCACGAATACCTTTTATGCAAATAAGAAGGTTGGGTTGTGATCAACAAAGGGGGATTAAGGGAAACGTGGTCAACGTTCCTATAAATGTCGAGTCTACAGTGTCAGTGTTACCACGGTTACCTCGTGAAACAGATACTGTTCAAATTGAGTTTATGAGGAGAATGCAATATAACACACCATATTGTATGAAACTGTTAGGCCTAAAAAAATGCACGAAGCTCTTAAGGTTTTGGTGAAAACACCGTGTATATTAAGCATGGAATATCTGTAAGAGTCGATATATGGATCCAATTCCAGAAGAACTTGAATTTATTGTTGACGAAAATGACCGTCAGTTAAATCAAGATGATATATAAGGGAAAACCCAGTAGGGTCAGTGAATTTAGCGAACGAAAATGATAGCGATGATATGTGGAATGAAGTCAATGAAGCTAACGAAGTTAATTTATTACCAGTTGGGAATCAAGACACGTTGTTAGTGTCATTGTCCGATTTCCTTCCGACTAACACCATGCATGTTAAGTTTGCTCCTGGTGAAGGTCAAACGCCAATGTCTTTGCTCTATGACGAGGACGCTGAGGAATTGTCATTCCCCAGTATTTATGTCGGTCAGAGAGAACCTTAAGGTGAAAGGTAGGTTTGGGGATATTGCCAAGTGGGAGTTCGTAATGTTGATCGACGTTGTGCCAAGAATGTCTCAAAATTGTTTACGCTTTTGTTAAGTTGGAAACAATGAAAGTTAGTGAATCTATACAAGTGTGTATGAGAAAAACCAAGAGAAAAGATGGTTCTAATTACACTGCTGGGTTTTTATCGTCTGCTGGTGCACTCGATTCAATTGTTAAGCAGGATGATGGTTTTAGAGTATTAGAAAATTTGCAGTCCTCGCCTTCATATTGGCAGCATAGGCAGAAAGAGTTAATGGCTATGATTAGGCAGCTTGGTACGGCTACCTTTTTTATAACGTTTTCAGCTGCGGAAGGCAAATGGCCTGAGCTTTTGAACATACTGAGAGTGACCTCAGGTCAAGAACGCTTAGCGGATAATGAAATTAGGAATTTAGTTTTTCGGAAAAGGCTAAGTTGATTCAGAATGATCCTGTTACTTGTGCTAGATATTTTGACCACCGTTTTCGGGCTCTGCTTAAAGCTTTGCAAAAACTAGGTCCCCTTGGTGTTATTGAAGATTATTACTTTAGAGTTGAAATACAGCAAAGGGGGTCTCCCCATCAACATGGGTTGATATGGATTAAAGATGCGCCTAAGCTCAAAGATGATTTGTCGAATGTTAAAGAGGTAGAGGACTTTATTAATAAAGTTATTTCTTGCGCTGGTAAATTGAACGATGATAATGGGGATTTGTTAACGTCTTTGCAAATGCACAAGCATACGACAACGTGTAAGAAAAAGGTAAATAACAGTTCAGTTTGTCGTTTTGGAATTCCATTTCCTCCCATGCCTAGAACTATTGTTTATGATCCGAGTTTAAGAGAACCCGGTACTCTTGACGAAGAACTGAAATGTAAGAGGAATTCCAAAAATTGAATGAACTTTTGCAATCGAAAGAAAAGGAATTTTGGGTAGATAGTTTCGAGGAGTTGTTGGCAAAGTTGCGAATGAGTGAAGAGGAATATATTAAGGCAGTTACGTATGACATAAAAAAGAAAGTTGTTTTATTGAAAAGACACCCTAAAGATACTAGGGTTAATCCGTACAACCCGTGCACTTTGCGCCTTTGGCAAGCGAATATGGACATTCAGTTTGTACTTGATCCTTACGCTCTGGTTATGTATATTGTGTCTTATATAGGAAAATCTCAGCGTGGCATGTCAATGCTTTTGCGTGAAGCTGCTAAACGAGCACAGTCAGATAAATGTACGGTAAAGCAAAAGTTGAAAGTGATAGCAAATCAGTTTTGAATGCGCACGAGGTAAGCGCGCAAGAAGCGGCATATAGTGTTTTACAAATTCCAGTCTCTAGATGTAGTCGAGCCTGTATTTACGTTAATACAAATTTGCCCGAAAATCGAGTCCATATTCTCAAAAGCAAAAGTGAGCTTGAACAGTTGTCAGAAGATAGTATGGACGTTTTCGCTTCTGGAATGTTGGACCATTATGTTCAAAGGCCAGATGATTTAGAGGCAGTAACGTTAGCTCAATTTGCGACGTGGTACGAGTTTTCCAAAAGTCGTAGAGTTGCGAAAACCCAAAGTCATATTGATGACAGTGAAAACCTTGAAGTTGAATGTGGTAAATGGTTGAAACTGAAAAATGATTCAGGTTTTATTAGAAAACGTGGTCATTCTAAAATTATGCGGTATCGGAGATTCAATTTAGTGAAAGAACCCGAACAGTATTATCGTGAGCAAATAATGTTGTTCTCGCCTTGGCGCGATGAGAGTAGGGACATTTTGACAAAGGATCTGAAATCAGAGTATGAACTTAAACTTGAGATTATAAAGGAATGTAGAAAAGAATTTCATAACGAAATTGACGAAGCTGCCATTGAACAGGCTGTCCGAGATTTCGAAAGTGAAGCTATTGAAGCTGATCTTACTAATATTCAGCCTGAATTGGAACATCGAAATGAAATAGACAGATCTTTAATTGTTGAAGATTCTGAATTTCTAATTAATACGGTTCAGGAGTCTATAGGAAATATTACCCGTGATATTCTTGATGGTAATGCGGAAAGAACTATTGCTCCGTCAGTGACGTTAGTCAATGATTCTGAGTACAATGTACTTGTTAGAATGCTGAATGTGAAACAGAAAGAGATATTTTATGAAGTTCTGCATCATTTAAAATGCAAGGAAACGCCTTTACGGCTATTTGTTACCGGTGGCGCTGGTGTTGGAAAAAGCGTTTTGATAAGTGCCATATTTGAAGCTGTTACTAGATTTTACAATAAGCAGCCAGGGTCTAATCCCTCGGAAGTTAAAGTTTTGCGATGCGCACCTACGGGCAAGGCTGCCTTTAATATAGGTGGCGCTACTTTGCATAGTACCTTTTGTCTACCGGTTAGTCAATTTGCCGGGAATATTTCCAGGCTAGAAAGTGAAACTCTTCACAATTGTAGATTGATGTATGGTCAAGTGAAATTGGTAATTATTGACGAAATATCAATGGTTGGAGCCAAGGTTTTTAACCGAGTTAACGCGAGATTGCAAGAGATAATGGGTTGTCCAGATTATTTCGGTGGTGTATCTGTACTGTTAGTTGGAGATTTTAACCAACTTAGACCAGTGCGCGATCATTTCGCTTTTCAAGGTCAAAGTGATACTGACAATCCCTATGCGGCGTTAATTGGTAACCCAATTTGGGAAGAATTCCAGTTTGCAGAGCTTGAAGAAATTATGAGGCAAAAAGATGACAAAAGATTTGCGGAAGCTTTGAACAGAATGGCTGTGGGAAGTATGAGTCAGGATGATATTGACTTTTTTGTAAGTTTGGAAGTGAATAGAGAGCGTGTACCGCCAAAAGAAGCTATACATCTTTTCCCTACTAACGTTGAAGTGAACCAATTTAACGAAGAGATGCTTTTAAACATGAATACGGAAAAGTCTATTTCCGTTTCAGTAGATGTTGTAAATGGTGATCTTACTAGCGAAGTTAGAAATAACATTCTTTCTCAAGTTCAAACGTTGGCAACGTCTGATACGTATGGTCTGCCTAAAGAATTAACGCTCGCTTGTGGCGCCAGATACATGATGACTAACAATGTTGATACGTCTGACGGACTTACCAATGGGGCAACAGGTTGGTTAAGAAAAATAGAGTACGGCACAAATAGGCTCGGTGAACAAATTCCGTTTAGGGTTTGGATTGAGTTTGCTGATGCTAATGTTGGAAAGTTGTTGAGACAAAAGAGTCATGGGTTATACGAGCAGAATAACTTTAACAGGATTTGGACTCCTGTCGAGAAAGTTACTAAGGCATTCAGTAGAAAATGGAGGCAAAATAATGTTTCGGTCTCTAGGAAACAGTTTCCTTTGGTCATTTCTGAGGCTATTACGATACACAAGAGTCAAGGTGATACGTATTCGTCTGTAGTAGTGCATTGTAATCAAAGAAAGAAATTAGAGAGAGCTCATTTATACGTTGCCTGTAGTAGAGCGAGAAACGCCTCTGGTTTGTATATTGAGGGTAAATTTCAAGTTCCAAATGCGCCTAAAAACAATCAAGTTGGATTGGAACTTAAAAGATTACGAGATACGAAGAGTATTGCGTTACCGTTCTTGAACGAACCGGTTTATATTTATGTTCACAATGTGCAGTCCTTAAACGCACATTTGGAAGATATTTTAGCAGACACCGTAATAAGAAATGCCCAGTTATTATGCTTTGTTGAAACGTGGAAGAAAGAAAATGATGAGTTTCAAGTGCCATCCTTTAGGGAAGTGGGTGGTATTTATCTGCCAAGAACGGCACGTAGAATTGCATTTGGTTCTTCCATTTATTTAAAAGATACACCAGAAAATGTAGTTAACGATTTGAATAATAGGGTTTTACGAACCGATAGACCTTTCAGAAATTCGCATGTGGAACGTTGCTGGTTGGATGTTTCCATTGAAAATGAACCGATGACTGTTGTTTTGTTGTACAAATCGCCTGGAGCGAGTTTGAGATCAGTTTTTGAGGATTTTAATCCTTTATTCGATATTAGATATGATGCCTCTATTCCGACAGTTGTTGTGGGAGATTTTAACATAAATTTTTTAAAAAGTAAAACGGCACTGAAGATGTTCTTTGATTCCTTTGATATGACACTTATGCCTGGCCTTGAAGATAAAGTATCAACAGACTATCATTGCCAGTTAGATTTAGCGTTCGGAAACAAACTATTCCGAGACAGATTCGAGGCCTGTTACAGAGAAACTTACTACTCTTATCATAAAGGAATATGTTTTGTTAAAAAGGAATAGGGGTGTCTGTTGTCCTAGCTGTAATAGCGTTGTTAATTAATAGTTGATGGAATTCCTAGCATTGTTACCTCGTCTCAAGAGAAAATACTCAACAGATTATCATTGCTAATTATATTTATGCTTTGAAAACAGAGCTTTATAGACCGATACGAAGCCTTTTATAGAGAAAACTATTATTCTTATCACAAAGAAATGTGTTTTGTCGAAAAAAAAAGAAGTTAAAGGTGGCAAATCTTGGTGTCTAAAGATATATTTATCAAGCGACTATTCATAGTAAAACCAGTAGTAGATAAAAGTGGGTGGAGAGGGTGGCTGTATCTACTTGGCTTACCCGGGAGGGTCTTAGCCTGTAATTAATTAATTCGAGCGGTGGCGGTAAGGTAAGATGAAACGTCATACCCTTCTATCTCTTAGTCCGCCTACAAGAGCGCGACCAAAGGGGGGATACATAGTCTACTCCCCTCTCTACCGCCACTACTCTATTACACGTCATGCCTGTATAAAAATACGTACATGGCTTGCAAAAACGCCCTTTGACTCTGGGGTTCCATTAGCTAACTTGCTTAATGGCTTGCAAAAACGCCCTTTAACTCTGGGGTTCCATTAGCCTACTTGCTAAATGGCTTGCAAAAACGCCCTTTAACTCTGGGGTTCCATTAGCCTACTTGCTAAATGGCTTGCAAAAACGCCCTTTAACTCTGGGGTTCCATTAGCCTACTTGCTAAATGGCTTGCAAAAACGCCCTTTAACTCTGGGGTTCCATTAGCCTACTTGCTAAATGGCTTGCAAAAACGCCCTTTAACTCTGGGGTTCCATTAGCCTACTTGCTAAATGGCTTGCAAAAACGCCCTTTAACTCTGGGGTTCCATTAGCCAACTTGCTAAATGGCTTGCAAAAACGCCCTTTAACTCTGGGGTTCCATTAGCCAACTTGCTAAATGGCTTGCAAAAACGCCCTTTAACTCTGGGGTTCCATTAGCCAACTTGCTAAATGGCTTGCAAAAACGCCCTTTAACTCTGGGGTTCCATTAGCCAACTTGCTAAATGGCTTGCAAAAACGCCCTTTAACTCTGGGGTTCCATTAGCCAACTTGCTAAATGGCTTGCAAAAACGCCCTTTAACTCTGGGGTTCCATTAGCCAACTTGCTAAATGGCTTGCAAAAACGCCCTTTAACTCTAGGGTTCCATTAGCCAACTTGCTAAATGGCTTGCAAAAACGCCCTTTAACTCTAGGGTTCCATTAGCTAACTTGCTAAATGGCTTGCAAAAACGCCCTTTAACTCTGGGGTTCCATTAGCCAACTTGCTAATTCAAACAAGGACGATCCTTGATTCAAATTGCAATATTCCTGTGTGGAATAAGGAATTCTGTGTGAATTCAAACAAGGACGATCCTTGATTCAAATTGCAATATTCCTGTGTGGAATAAGGAATTCTGTGTGAATTCAAACAAGGACGATCCTTGATTCAAATTGCAATATTCCTGTGTGGAATAAGGAATTCCGTGTGAATTCAAACAAGGACGATCCTTGATTCAAATTGCAATATTCCTGTGTTAAATAAGGAATTCTGTGTGAATTCAAACAAGGACGATCCTTGATTCAAATTGCAATATTCCTGTGTGGAATAAGGAATTATATGCTATTCAATTGTTTTCAGGTCTCATTTGGTTTCATGGCGCTACCTACTGGGAGTTCTGTATCAATGAACGTTGTTGTTGTCCATCAAGTTCTGTTGTCTAGATGTATGTTAATGTCAGGAATTTGAACTAATTGAGGATTTCTAGGCGACTGATAGTGGATTCAAAATTGATAAATTGCGTTTAATTGAAAATAATTTACTGCTTTAGTCGATGTGCGACCAAAATTACGTTCACAACCATTTCCCAAACGATCCCGTTTAGTAAGTCTTGGTCAAAAACCGAGCTTCGGGCAAAGTCACTGGATGTATGGTATAAAGTGACGTTCACAGCCATTTCCCAAACGATCCCGTTTAGTAAGTCTTGGTCAAAAACCGAGCTTCGGGCAAAGTCACTGGATGTATGGTATAAAGTGACGTTCACAGCCATTTCCCAAACGATCCCGTTTAGTAAGTCTTGGCCAAAAACCGAGCTTCGGGCAAAGTCACTGGATGTATGGTATAAAGTGACGTTCACAGCCATTTCCCAAATGATCCCGTTTAGTAAGTCTTGGCCAAAAACCGAGCTTCGGGCAAAGTCACTGGATGTATGGTATAAAGTGACGTTCACAGCCATTTCCCAAACGATCCCGTTTAGTAAGTCTTGGCCAAAAACCGAGCTTCGGGCAAAGTCACTGGATGTATGGTATAAAGTGACGTTCACAGCCATTTCCCAAACGATCCCGTTTAGTAAGTCTTGGCCAAAAACCGAGCTTCGGGCAAAGTCACTGGATGTATGGTATAAAGTGACGTTCACAGCCATTTATTTCCCAAAAGATTGTGAGAGAGGAAATTATCTAAACGTAGTAACATTGGTGCGAGTGTAAATTTAAATGGCATTTTGTCTTCAGGAATGTGTGCCAATTCTGGGATATTTGCATGATAGATCCACTATTGCAGTAAATTACTTGTGACGTCCTTTTACGATATGAAAGTATCTTTATTCAGTTAATATTGGGTTGGAAATCCCTATTTGTTTTAAGTACCAACATTCATTCCTCTAGAGAACAGAACTTAGCAACAATTATCACCAGGGCTTCATTATTGGCTTCTTTAACATCTGAAGCCATGATATTAAATTTTGTTGTTGAATGTATGATTTTGTTGTTGAATGTATGACTTTGTTACTAAATTATTGATGTTGCGCAATTAATGCCATTGTTACTAAATTATTGATGTTGCACAATTAATGAGTTTGTAGTATAATTGATAAGTTCGTTGTACTTGGTTCAGTTTAAATGGTTACGAAAAGAAAATATTAATATAAATAAATATAAATTGAAATATAAACTCATTGTCTTTCTATTGAGCTTTAAATGGTGGTACGAGTGGAATATTACAGCTTAATTTTGTGTGTCGGAAACTTGGTTATATAATCTTCTCGACACGGAGAGGTAATATTTTGGTTTTCCCAACTTGTTATCTATTATTATAATGGAAACGAATCGTATATATACCCCAAAATTTGAAGAAAGCGGGCAAGAGGGGTACCCTTCACTTTAAACGTCAATATTAGCAAGGTTTCGAAAGATAATAGGAACAACTTTATTTTAAACGATTTAACTATTTTTAAAGTTATTTCCTGGCGATTAAAATAATTAATATCATTTATATTTAATTAATTATTTAAAATAAACTTATTTCTATGTACTGACACAAGTGAGAGTTAATATAGAACAAGTAATGAAGATTGCTTCTGAATCGAAACACTACACCCATATCAAAGTTAATATAAAGCGAGTAGGATGAAAAGATCTCTTACAAAACGATAACATTTACTTTTTGCAGAATATTAAATGGAAATACTTAAATATTTTTCGGCATTACGATTCTTTTAGTAGTTGTGTAGCTATAAAGCTCTGTTTCATCTCAATATTCCAAGAACATCTTTTGATATTAACATTTAAAATTTGGTGTTTACTTTTTAATTCATCTTTACTACATTTATATATAGTGTAAGCGTAACTTTTAGCTTCATTAAATAATAAGGATGTTAATACTTCATCTCTCCATACGTGTTGAAACTACTGGGTTTATGAGATAACATAACCTAGATTTTATCCAGAATTGACCTTGTTTCATGTCCTCTTAAAGGAAGTCTTGACGGTTCAGAGTGGGCCGAAAGTTAAATACACATTTAGGTGATAGATATTAGGTCCTCATTAGAATTATTGAGGATACGCCGGAAATTATTAAACGCTTTAAAGGTTACAAATGATCATGGCAATTTCTCGCCGATTAGAACTATGTATTTCCGGTTTGTCTCATTGGCTGGCGGACCTGTGTTTGGAAAGTAAATTCGTCTCGGATCGTAGTGGTTTATTTTGGTTTCCAAACTTGTTATTTAGAATCCTCCTTTTTTCGAGACGAAAGCGTTAAGTTATTTAGATTTCTCAGCGGATTACGCCATGGATTTCGTTAAATGGGAACGTCCATTGAAGACCGCGTCAGAGCTGACGTTATTCGCCGTTTGTAGCGTCTTTTACCTCACTATATCGGCTTTATCCGTTTGCGTCGCCATGTTGTTCGTTGAAATAATCCTCGGCTGAAAGAAATATAGAATCGATTAAAGAGAAAATCAATCAATCAAAACGCTTTACTAAAAGTACACCTTATTGATTTCGAAATAATGACAAATATTTACAACGACATAAAATCTTACAACTTTCAACCGAACATTGAAAACACATGATTCCATTTCATTTACCTAAATTCAAATAACCGTCATCAGAGGACATGATCTAAGTGAAGCAGATATCTACAGTAAAATTTATAGTGAAGACTCGAGTAAAGATAGAAAATACACCGATATAATTTAAACATGAATATTTTTGATGTTTTGTGGTTAGGTAATTCTTGATAAACAAACACATTATATTAAACACGGTTTAAAACATCTCTTTTTAAACCCAAAAGCTAAAAACTAATACCGTTTTCCATCTGGTATTTTTTCCACAGCGCAGTGAAAATAAAACAATTATTTTAAAAGTACATTACATTGTAGCTAGGTTTCGGTAAATATCGCTCCATCTAGCGACCAATTGGAAAACAGCGTAAAATTCGTTTAATAAATTAAGTTGTAAAAAAGTGTTTAAGTTCAATTAGTTTATTTTTGTCGCGCCATTCGACGTTTCTTCGTCATAATGTAACTTGTTGAGTCCGAAAGAAAAACGAACACTCGTGTCGTGTCGCACATTCAAATCTACCTCTATGCAAAAATTGTCTTTCATTTTGTTTTCGCGACAGTTCAAACCATCGTTTAGTTCGCGTACGTCGTAATTAGTATTAATTATTAAAAATGTCCATACGAATGGCACGTATCAGTATCCCTGTAAGTTGAATTACTTGGCTTTTGCCCAATAGATTTTTTTAAATTACTGTTCTGAAAATAATTATGTAAAATTAGTCATTTTGTATTTCTCATAGGTACTGTTGTAAGGGTAGGCGTTTATACGAATAATTACACTTTTTGAGTTTTAAGTTTTAAAGGTTTTAATATCCAAATAAGTAACAAAGAAATCCACGTAAAGGCGCACACACAATCTCTACTCTCTCTCTAACCTCGCTAGTCGCGCGCCTAAAACTCTCTGCCCTCTGTCTTGTCCCAAACTCAAAATCTACCCCCTCTCAAGCCTTTCGTCCTCTCCTGTTTTTCACAACCCTGGTATTTTCCATACTATCCCTTTTCTCGTAAACAGCGTATTGTTCGGATACGGTGAAAAACAGGTGTCGAGGGCGAACTTCTCGCAAGGTTTTTGAACTCTTAACAATGGCCCCTCGAGCTACTTTCTTAAGGGGGCCATCCATACAGTAACTGTAACAATTCTCGGCCATCCTACGTTTTCGAATGACCTCATTCGACTTTTTTTTCTTTTCTTTTTTTTTAAAAAAAAATTACAAACACACACTCTAGATTAACATTTCATCAATCTAAAATAACACTTGGAGCATGGAAATGACATTAGAATTAAAATGAGAATTTACGTATAATGTAAAGAAACTAAACGAGTTAAACTCTTAAAGTTACCATAAAAAAAATCAAAGTGATAAAAAACAAATAAAAGCAAAATTAACGTTCAACCATTGTAATTAAACTTAAGTAATCGTCCGGTTAAAACTTCGAGTTAGTAAGGTGTGGGGTTGCCATATCTTTGGGGAGCCGCTCGGATTCTCTGGGGTCTGGGGGCGATATTCGGTGGCGGCGCCTTTAGAACTGAGCCGTTCTCATGGGTCGTTTCCGGCTCTGGGTCTAGTTCCGGGTGGTCTTCGTCCCAACTTTCTTCTCGGTCATCTAAATCTTCGCAATCGTTCAAGTCCCTCACTTTGTAAGGTTTCATGTGTGACGCGTGGACGCCTAGAACATGATGTCTGTTTTTGGTGCGAAGGTAGACGGGGTCTTCTACTTTGTAACTTAAAGGCCCCACTTGACTACGGACCTGGAATGGGCCTCGATACCGAGGCAAGAGTTTGGTAGTCCTTCCTTTCTTTCTGGCGAAGTTTCGCGCCAGGACGAGGTCTCCCGGTTCATGAGTTGGACCCATCTGTCTGCCCTTGTCGTATCTCTCCTTTTGCTTCTCTTGGCTAGCATGGATACGTTCTACTGCCTGCTGCCTATCTACTTCTACTTTAGCGCGATGGTCGTCAATAGACTGGGGTTCATCAAGAGGCCAAATTATATTAGCTTCTCCCGGCAGGATGGGGATCTGGCCATAGAGGAGATCTAACGGCGATTTTTGCGTCGTGGCTTGAACAGAAGTGTTGCTGGCAAACACGGCCGCCGGCAGATGTTCGTCCCAATCAGTATGTTTCGGGTCCACGTAGTTATACAATACTTTCGCCATTGATTGATTCGCCCTTTCCACCAGACCATTTGTTTGCGGTCGGTAACTAGAGCTGGCGGCGTGCTTAATTCCCAATTTTTCTAGTTCGCGTTCTGTTTCTTGTGACACGAAGGAACTTCCCCGGTCGCTAATCAGTAGCCTGGGACTACCGTGTCGATGGGCGATCTGATTTCTTACGAATTCCGTAACATGGGACGACTCGGTGCTGGGCACTGGCTTCGCTTCTATCCAGCGTGTCAGATAGTCAATGGCGATTAGAATATGTCGGTTACCGTTCTTCGATGCCAAAAATGGCCCACAGTGGTCAATACCCACCATCTCAAACGGTCGATGGGGCGGAGGAATCGGCTTCAGAAGACCTGGGGAGGTTTGGACGGCACTTTGCGGTATTGGCAAGGCGGACAAGTTTCGACATAGCGTTTCACCATTTTTCTCATACGAGGCCACCAATATCTTTCTCTAATTTTGGCCAGCGTCTTGTCGAAACCCATGTGATCTCCAGCTTCTGAATCATGGGCGAGATCCAATACCGACCTCCTAAGGGTAGGCGGAATGACCAGCAACTTACGTCTGTCATCTCCGAAGGGGTTGTCTCGGTACAACACTCCTTCCCTCATAGTATACTCGAAAACCCTTGCCTCAACCCCCATTTCTTCCAGTTTTCGCAATTTCTTATGGAGGTCCTTCAATTGTGGAAGAGTTTGCTGCGCCATTGCTCGCTCTGTCATGTTCATGTTGGCGCACACTGGTATTTCTTCAGATTCGTTGTTCGGATCTACCTCTTCTACTAGGGCTCTCGATAACGCGTCTGCGTTCTGGTGTTTCACCCCGCTTCGGTGGATGGGGGTGTAGTGATACTCTTCCAGGCGAATTGCCCAACGCGCGAATTTTGCACTGAGATTCTTGTTCTTTTGCAGTCAAATAATGGCACTATTATCTGTCACGACATCAAATTCTCGGCCGTGCAAGTAAGGTCGAAAACTGTCGAGAGACCATACCATGGCTAGGACCTCCAGTTCACTTGAGTGGCGTTTTTCTTCAGCGTCATCTAGCCTTCTACTCGCGTACGCGATCACTCTTTCCTTGCCTTCCTCGTCGTGCTGAACCAGGACCGCTCCTAGACCGTGACCCGACGAGTCTGTATGAACCGAGGTCTTTCGACCTTCCACGAAATGTCCAAGGATGGGTGCCGTTTGTAGAGCTTCCTTTAGATCTTCGAACGCTCGTCCTTGCGCTTCGCCCCAACACCAGGGTTGGTTTTTCCGAAGTAATAGGGTCAACGGGTGTGACCGCTCAGCGTAATTCCTTACAAATCTACGGTAATACGACGTGAGAACCAGAAAGCCCCGCACTTCACGAACCGATCCGGGTACGGGGAATTGCTGAACGTCTTGTACTTTCTCTGGGTTGGGTGTTAATCCAGAGGCACTGACAACGTGTCTCAAATATTTTATCTCTGCGGCGGCAATGACGCATTTCGACGGCTGCAAGGTAAGGCCTGCACTCTTCACCGCCGTGAAAACTTCTCTCAAGTGCACTAGGTGTTCTTTGAATGTTTTCGAGAACACTATAATGTCGTCTAGGTATACCAGTACCATGGACCATTTCAGGTGCTTAAGGACTTGGTCCATTAGCCTCTGGAAGCTAGCAGGCGCGTTACATAATCCGAACGGAAGACGCGTGAACTCGAAAAGTCCTTCGTGCGAAGTAAATGCCGTTTTTTCAATGTTTTTTTCTGCCACGCCCATCTCCCAGTACCCACTACGAAGATCCAAGCTGCTAAAATAAACGCTTCCACTCAACCGGTCTAACGTATCGTCTATGCGCGGCAAAGGGTAAACGTCCTTTTTCGTTATTTGATTTAAGGGACGGTAATCTACACAGAAACGCCACGTATTGTTTTTCTTTTTAATCAATACAACCGGACTAGACCATGGGCTGAACGATTCACGAATTATTCCGGCATCCAACATTTCTTGAATCTGTTCTGAGATCACTTGTTTCTCAGCGGGAGAAACCCTACGAGGATACTGCTTAATCGGAGGATGGTCTGACGTGTCAATAACATGTTCGGCTATATTTGTTTTACCCAATTCTTTCATACTAAATGCAAAACAACTACGATATTGCCCTAAAAGAGATAGAACCTCCCGCTTTTGACCCTCGTCCAAGTCCTCTCCCAACTCAATCCGAGAGACATCCGTGTCTAGGGTTACTTCGCTCTCTATGGGACTGTGGGTGTCTACCTTGTCATTTTCATCCTTAACTTGGACGGAGGCAATTTCGAATGGTTCCTCCGGGTCAATGGCCATATTTGCTACCTCACTCACTTTAGTCAATTTCTCATTTTTGTTAAATTTTAAAGGCTTATCACTACAGTTTACAACAAAAACATCAATCTTATCTGCACGAGAGGAAACCAAACTCGCGGGTACATTAAACTGTTTTCCTGGCTTACTAGACATGTGGGCATGCACAAAAATACTAGCATCATTATACAAATTAAAATTACAACAAGGTATACACGCGTCAATAAAAGTGGCTGACCCAGCAGGGACTGTTACTTCTCGCGCCGTGACAACGTTAAACGTCAGTTCTTTTGTTTCCACCGTGTGTACAGGAAAGTTCTTACCGTAGGTTTCAGCTGGGTTGTGTGGTCCTTCCACCTCGTAGACGTCTCTGATTATTCTTTGAGGAATCTCTCGCTGTTCCTCGACCGTCGCGCACTGTGGCTCTCGCGAAGGATCAGCCTCACCGATAATCGCGGAGCGTGGATTCACGTACCCGATTTGACCATCTTGACTCACGCCAATTAGATGAAACGCGTTGTCAGCGAACACTATACCCGCCCGACACTTATTGAACCAGTCGACACCGAGAACTAGTGGTAAAATTGAATTACTCACTACGAAACACTCGACGCGTATCGACTCGAAACCGCACACGGTAACTGCTATCTCGATAACGCCAAGGGGCATCGATAACCGCTTATCGAACCCAATAACGGGCGGCCCGTTCCACGCTTTTACCCGATCCCGTAGGTTGTTTTCCATCACCAGTTTCTCGTCGATTACCGATTTCCGCGCTCCCGTATCCAAAAGAGTTTTGACTTCTCCCAAGGCATCCACGACTGTGTTTATAATCGGTACCATGCAAGTGTTGGTTAGCGGGGGCAGTGGGGTTATTTCTTCTGACAGTCCCGGTACCCCTATTGCGGAACTGACCTGCCGTTTCCCGGAAATAGAGAGGAGTTGTTGCCTGGCCCCATATCTTGATTCCGGAAGGCCTGAGCTCGTTGTTGGAACGTCTGTGGAGTCTCGGTGCAATCTCTCGCAATATGGCCGACCTTTTCGCACTGATAGCATCGCGGACCCCGCGGGTAAAAGTTTTGCTGATAGTTTTGTGTTCCAAAACCGTAACTACCCCCTCTATAACGGCTTTCTCAGGGAGCGGCATTTCTCGTGTACTCGGCCGACTCCTTCCGTTCATTTTTCCTCTCCTCGGCTAGTTTCTCGAACATGCTTTCCAGACGAGCTAACTTCTCAGTGACGACCTTTAGTTGATCTTCGGCACGGGCGTCTTCGCCTCCGGGTTTCGCAACGGACGGCGGGTTGCGTGGCGGCTGGGGCGCGTAACGGGGCTGCATCATCGGGGCCACAAAATGGGGGTATTCCGAATAAGGAGCGTTTTGGGGGCCGGCCATAGGGTTAAAAGCGTTCGGTAAATGTCCGTACATAGCTCCATGAGACATGAATTGATGGCCGGGAAAGGTGGTAGGGGTTGGGCCAAAGGAGTCCATCGTATGGGATCTATCCGACTGTTCTAATTGTATGGCCTGCTTTAACACCTCGCTAGACGTGGTATAACACTCCGCGCTTATAACAGCAGCATGGTTACGATTAGCCAAACCCCAAATTAAATGTTTAATTGATTCAGCGTCGTCTGGTCCGAGCCCACTTTTCTTACATAAATTTAACTTCGCAAATACGTACGCTTCTAACTTTTCGTTTGGCTGTTGTTTACGGGAGCGCATCTGTAAGTACCAGTCATCCTTAGTAAATTGTTCTGGGAAGGCTTCTAAGAATTCCTTCTTCCACGTATCATAATCAGCGCAAGATTCTCCTTTAACGCGTTGCCAATGGTGCGCGGTACTATTAGGAACGAAGTAATTGGCGGCGGAGCCTTATTTTACCGCCGGCGTCCACTTTTGCTGTATAGCCAATCGTTCGTAAGCGGCTACCCAATCGGACGCAGATTCCCCAAAATCAGCAGGAAAGTAACTTATCTGAATTCCTAGGTTTCCGTTGCAGGCCATGGTGGATTCTTTTTCGTCGTCACTTGTCTCTACGTCCGAATGTTCCACTTCTGTGGAGCCAGAAAAGTTGTTTTCGTCGCCCGTAATGTCGAAACAGTCGCTGAAGGTTTCGTCGGACACTTTAGCACCGTTTTCACAATTATCCGAGTTTTCTTCGGGTTTGTTCAACACGTTCGCGGTAGTAGATCGCGTAATTATCGGCATACCTCGCCTAACCGTAAGGCGTAACGGAGCACCTTTGGATTTATCCCACTTCTGCCACCAGATTGTTGTAAGGGTAGGCGTTTATACGAATAATTACACTTTTTGAGTTTTAAGTTTTAAAGGTTTTAATATCCAAATAAGTAACAAAGAAATCCACGTAAAGGCGCACACACAATCTCTACTCTCTCTCTAACCTCGCTAGTCGCGCGCCTAAAACTCTCTGCCCTCTGTCTTGTCCCAAACTCAAAATCTACCCCCTCTCAAGCCTTTCGTCCTCTCCTGTTTTTCACAACCCTGGTATTTTTCCATACTATCCCTTTTCTCGTAAACAGCGTATTGTTCGGATACGGTGAAAAACAGGTGTCGAGGGCGAACTTCTCGCAAGGTTTTTGAACTCTCAACAATGGCCCCTCGAGCTACTTTCTTAAGGGGGCCATCCATACAGTAACTGTAACAGTACATAATTTTATAGCAATCCTGTAAATAATAAATAACGATAAATATGTCATTTCCCATAGCTAAATTTCTCAAGGGAGGTTTGTTCCATACACGTTTTGACTGAAACCTTATTCTTATATTGAACGGGCAACTAGACTGAACTTACAACCTACCATTTGGTAATGAATTTTACCATTTGTATTACGATTCCAAGGTTAAAATTCTTGGCATGTTAAGGATCTAATGACGTAGGAGGTACTGGTGGTAATGGTCCCTTGAAATTAAAAGTAGTATTTATTTCAAAAATTCAGAACGATTTTAGGGTTTTAACTTAAGTACCACAATTATAACTAGCTAAGAACACCCGTGACAAAATTTCGATGTAGTTTATAAGGGCTTCCTTTTTGAGGTAAATTACTATACTTAAGTATACTTTATTAAATCTTACGACATTCGGTGGTTTCCAACCGCAACCTGGTAAAGGTAAACCGTCTAATCCAAGCGGGCAAGGCGCGTCAAGTCCTGGAACTCCCTACACAATAAACAAAGTCTCTTAAAATTTCAATCTTCAAAGAGTAATTTAATTTTTCCCAAAGAAATACCTGATCTCCTTTATCACCCTTTTCTCCTTTCTTTCCTCGTTTTCCTCGTGGTCCCTGTCACATCGAAAATAAGACATTGTATTACAAGTTCAGTTACAATAGATAGTCACGTTGTACTACGAGAAGACCATTGTGGCAGAATAATAACTTCAAAGAATACTCGGTACACGAGGATGGGCTATCACAGAGTTTCCGCGAGGTCAGGTGAGCGCGCAAGGTTCAACGCGCAGCGAGATAGAATAGATACATTATTCGCGAGGTAAAATATGCCATACATAATGATCAGTCTAGCACTACCCACATAGTCCGCCTAGATACCTTGATAACATGTTTACACAATGATATCAAGGATTGATTTAATTTTAGAAGTAGGAATGGAGAACGGTTAGTATTTACTTCAGTACGACTCATCGCCCAGTATAGAGCCCCTCCCTCCAACACGTAACGAAAATTTTAAATTTTCTTATTGGATCACTTTAAACTACGTTTTGATGACATTGCTGACGGCGACGGCGAAAAACACGTAATTCCTTTTTACCTCTGTCGCTATGTCCCGCCTCTTCATTCATACCCCTCCCCCGTCCCGTGGCTGGGGGGGGGGGGTCCGGGACTTTGACGCGCGCCCACATTACTCTGTTCTCCATTCTTACTTCTAAAATTAAATCTATCCCTGATGATATGTATTGATGTTTCTACCGAAAAGGTCAATTCGTGGCGAATTAGGCGCAAAATGTGGTCGTTACGTACTAGTGGTCCTAGATCTCCTTTGTCACCTCTGGGACCCTGAAATAGAACAGAATTTTAAGTGTATCATTAAATTGGCAAAGGAACGTTAAAAACCGAAACTTAAAAAAAGAATTTCGCTTCTACATAGCGTTACGTGCGACAGCTCAAGTATGCGAAAAGATGTAGAAGAAGCAATAGCAAAGATAAAGAAAGAAAGAAAAACGCTCTAAAACTTAAAAAAATAAACCTTAATGATTGTAGTTAAATCGAAATATACATTTTTTGAAATAATGTTACGATATATTTGGGTAAGTTACCGGTAATCCTGGTATTCCGTCTGTTCCCTGTAAAATATTTGTTGAAATTATAATCTTGATGATAAGAAAAAACTTCAAGAACAATTCCTTACTGGAAGTCCTGGTTCGCCTTTTTCGCCCTTTTTACCGATCTCTCCTCGTTCACCCTAATGGCGATAACGAAAATATTAGTATTATTAATGTCATGTTACTCAAAAGACGAATTGCTCGTGTATTCGGGAAGATCTTCAATTGGGATTATCGTTTGAAGATCGCGAGGTATCGATCTAATAAGTGTGTCTATTCAATTACCAATGGGAAATTTATTACGATTCATCATGGGCTAATGAGTAATACCTTAAATATTACAGAAGGAATTCGTTTTGTTTTCAATTTATGGACCCTTGCAACGAAACTTTGTGTCACGTGATTTATACCGGGTATTCATCTTTGCTTTCAAGCAATAATGAAATTCAGAATTGTCGTTCTTATTTCTATTTACATTTGTTATCCTGATGAACCGATTTTTCATATTAATTACCTAAGGTTCTTATACAGCAAAGAGAATATCCGGTATTGAACAATAAAATTTAATATTACCTTCATACCATCCAAGCCAGGTGGCCCCTAGAGAGATTTAGTTATTAAAATTACACTAAGACGAATTATAAATAAAAAAAATAACAACGGATGGCATGCGATACAAATAGAGAGACAAATGGAAAAATATAGAATGCGAGAAGGAAAGCATTCTAACAGAAGCGAATTAGAGGAAAGACTTAATTAAGCCTAATTAATCCTAAATATTTTACAATAAGTAGTAAAACCGATTCACTAAAAACCACCTCAGGCATTTTTATACAATTCTTCTTAAGTATTTTTTTTTTGTTTCTACACCAGATCATTTAGCGGTACCAAAAATGTTAACTATACAATTACAATGACGATTTTAATTAACATTAATGTTAATACTAGTTAATTTTAATGGACAGAGGATATGTTAAGTAAGTATCGGGGTTTGTTTTTTTTTTCGTACGTAACTTAGCTAGGAATATTCACACCCCATTATATATAGGGGTTTTCCTACTAGGACAGTATTATAACGTCACAAAACCCCTAAATTTAGATTTCGTTTGTTTAATATATAATTGGAATTTTTAAACATTTTTCTTTTTTCATCTCTTTCTTAAATTAATTATTCTCTCTACAAAATATTCATATAAAAACTAATTAGAAAGCTTTTCAGTTTTTTTAGAACAACATTTTTTCTTTTATAAAATAATACTGCCAGTTACTGCGTTTTCTAATATTTGTTTTTATTTACTAATAAATTAATTAAATTTGTTATAGTATTCAGTTTAATTTAGCAAATGGAGAGAAAATCTGAAATTATTAGTAGACCATAATTGCTCATCGGTTGAAAATGTAAATTCAATTATAAAACTTATCTTAGGCCAATAGCCGGTTTTATAGAAATGAAAATATTGCAGTCTTGGACATGTTGTAGTTGGAAAGGTGCTGAACGCCACCAAGTCAAGTGACGTAAGAAGAGCTACAGAGCAGCCATTTCCACTTAATAACATCCAGAATGGATTGGACAATAATTTAATTATGGCGTTCGGGAGATTTTTATGCTTTACTTTTGAAAATTAATTTGAGGGTGATGGATAAATTTTACTATCGGTTTTGACATTCTACCAATAAATAATTGTTGTCTTCTAAATTTTTCTCGACGTTTAAAAAATAACGCGACCTTGATTGGAGATAAAATCACGTGACGGATTACAGCAAATTAGCCAAGAAAAGGGTACGGCGACGTGATTCACCTTAACAAATGATAAATTTTAGAAATCTCGATGGATTTTCTGCGCCAGCCGTAGGGGGTCGGAACAATATTTTGCTGCCTTAAAGAGCGCAAAAAGTAAAAACCATATCAAAAATATTTGCGCGAGTAGTTAAACCTCTTTCTAATTTGTTTGGCAAATAATATTTGTTAATACACGGGTAAAAATTAGAAATTGTCCTTAACTACATAAACACGTATGTACAAAATTCTTTTTTTTTTGAAAATTTTGGGAGGTATCGAGTTTGTCAAAAATGTACAAAATGGGTTTTACAGGAAGAATTAATTGTACCAACAATAACTTATTATCGATTAAAATTTACTCAAAGTCATTCGTTAATTTGTTTTTAATTGAAACTAAGTTTAACGACGAATTTTACTAACTGAATTTTCATAAGGGAAAGAACACACTCAAATGTTTCTTTGGTTATTCGAAGGTACATATATTAGGCCTAAACAATGCGCATTCGAACTATGCGTCCTTCTACAATATTAAAATAAATATTATCAATTAACTACGTGTTTATCCTATCTATAAAACCGTAATCTGCTAACTCAAAAGCCTAATGAGTAGTAGCTTAGGTTCCATTAAGGGAGCCATATCTTAAAAATAAAAGGAAGAAATAAATTGGCTACGTTGGCACTCAGATAATCCAGTTCCCCTGTCTCAAGGAGGCGGAGACTTTTTCGTCTCGTTTAAGAGAACCAATGGGATGT
This sequence comes from Phalangium opilio, assembly GCA_019434445.1. NCBI lineage: Eukaryota > Metazoa > Arthropoda > Arachnida > Opiliones > Phalangiidae > Phalangium > Phalangium opilio. Next base: position 181,099 of record JAEQBA010004434.1, on the reverse strand, counting down.
CTGCTGATTTTATGAGCTTCGTTTTAAAATATGGTTCCCTGATTTAACGTAGTAGTCCGTACCTTCATTAATATTGTAGAAAAACAAATAGTTCAAATTTGAAACAATCATTATTAAGCCCTTGGAACAAAAATGAAGAGAATACTACCAAGAAAGAACCTATTCCGTGATTGAAAATTAACTGAAATTATTTGAAAATTGTAATCAAATCTTTTGACTTTAATCGATTGTCTGCCCAATTGATTCTTCCTTGACGATATGTTTATTGATTTATAGCAACATTGAGATTGAAGGACTGAAGAACGAGTTAAATAATTAGTTTAGCAGCTGTCAATTATGAGCAAATTCTTGATGCCTTCTGCATCATTTTTGCACTACCTTGGTTCACTGATATGCTCTTTATCTCGGAAACGAACAATCCATAAATATCCCCTAAGTTTATTTTAATAAGTCTTTATACCTGAATCGATTTATAAGTATTGCGATTTGCTTTGCGAACGTCTTGAACTTATATAAATTTTGACCATTTAAAGATCTTTCACAAGTTATATTAATGTATATATTTAGTTATAAGATTCACGTTTTGCATAGACATATTTGTTTTCGTATCATAGAAACTTCAATACCTTTGTAAGAAAGCCGTCTCCGAAGGGGCAAGATATTCATTTTATGGAACAAGCCTCTCCCAGACGTTGTTTCATGATTGTTTATGTTACCTACACATGATGATGTTCTTAAACTACAACCAATTCGTGGATAACTGTATTATTATGATTGTACCTAAATAATCATTGTATCGAAAACAACAGTAACGACGGCTAAAACTCAAATGTCCATAAAGGTACAAGGTTATAAGTGTTTATCATCATATAATAAAAATTTAAACTTATTTCACCTCGATAAATATACCCCACTTCCATATGCGAAACAGTTCTGCAGAACTCCATGACAACTGCGGTGACCCGACACCCAAATTGGGATTCTACAGGGGGCTCCGAATATGGTGGGCGATATTGAGTAGAAAAATCTTTCTATGACATTTCGCCGTCCCGAGTTACCTTTTCTAGTTTTAATTTAATATTTAATTAACTCATCAATATACATCATTCCACCCTATTATATGAGATATGTAGATCGCTAGATGACAGACTTAGCGTGTAGAATAAACAATGCATATTAGTCGTAGAGATTCATTACAATATGTCCTGACAAATGTTTGAGATTATGTCATCATGACCTTCACAGATTTAAGGTAGTCGCAATTCAAGATTACGTTTGGAGGTTTGCGGGGTTAACTTATTGCGATAATTTGGCACCACAACCAACAGCCACAAATTGATTATTAATCTCCCGTACGTTTGTACCACAGGCTGTGGATTAAAACACGATGTTGTCCCGCTAGCCTGCAAAAGAATCATTAAACTGAGGGTGAAGTGGAAAATTAAGTAATTTTTTATCGAATCTTCCTCTAATTATAAGACCAGTGTGCACAGTGAAACATTCAGGAAATACCAACTCCGAATGATTTTAAAATTCAAATTAGGTTCAGATTTTAAGGATCATTTGAAATACGCCCCTCAGACGAATCGCGTAACGCCCTGCCTTTATGTTGACAAAATTATTGAAGATACGATTAAAAATCACTTGATTTAACATTTCACCCTCCCTTTAATAGACGGTAGTTGATGTTCAACGCGGTGAAGATTGATGAAATATTTCGGAATATTAGTCTTTATGTCAGTCTTGGTATGCTTTGAAGAATATTGTGATATTCTGTTACCAAGAATAAATGCAGATACCTCAGGACTAATTTTTATTTTATTATAATAGTTATCACGTATTTAACTGAACTTTTGGAAAACTGTTACAAATGGTGCATTTTTATTATTATTAAAAGTGTGGAATAGCAAATACTGCGTATGTTTAGGCGACTTGTATGTTGTACCAACAACAAATTTATAGCTTTATATTAGGTATGCCTAGTTTTCGACATTGTAGTTGTCTATATTCTCTGTAAAATAATACATTTTCGACGTGAGACAAGGAAAGCTGAGCTCGTTTTAAGGATCCAGCGACTGAAAATAGACGTTCCACGTCGCTACTAGTTGTGGGGGTCGCTAAAAACCTTTTGGCTATGTTTGACAGATCTGGCCACGATGCTTCGTAAAAACGCCAGTAATCTAATGGTGTCATAGCACTTCCTTGGTTTGACATCTGAACAGGCATGTTAGCATCCAGATACTGATCTAGTTGCGATAACCTTTTCGACGAGCTGCGAGGCTCGTTTTCGACAATGGCCTTTAAGAGACTAAATCTCCCAGTCGGTTTATTATTAGTATCATGTGGGGTTGGACGGCGCTGAGGTATATACTTCTTAATAATGGACAAAGCCTCCTCCATTGTATGGGTTGCAAATTCGGGATAATCCGCAATCCACTCTGGTTTGCTGAAAGGGTCTAGAGAAAGTTGTAAATAACAGAGTTTTAGCGGGCAACACACATCGTGACTTAGAACTCTATGAAACAAACCAAGAGACAGTACGTTTATGGCTAGTGATAATGGCCATTTACTAACTCCCCTTCATATCTGGCAAGAATGCTTCGTTAATTATTCGAAAGACCGTATAACATAATGATTAGTTCCAATTGCAACCGTATGTCCATCTTTACGGTTGAAAAAGATTCGAGGGATAACGTTTCGTGAAGGAACCCTACTCGTTTGGCTTCTCTTCAAAGAAGACGACAGATGGAGGACTACCCCATGGCTTGTACCCGTTCTGAGTTCCTTTTTACGGAGATGCCTAAAGGGTGACTTCACGAAACGTAATTGCTCGTATCTCCACTAATTTTATAGTTGGGCAAATGGTTCCTAATTGAAGTAATTATGTATGCTTTGCAAAGTTCCACAGAAAAACAACTTAGCACAAAGCTTTCCTTAAATGATTGTGTTAAACTTCAGCTTAGAAGATAATTGTTTAAAGTATTTTGCAGAACGATAACTTAAGCCGCGTTTACACGAGACAATTCGACACCGCATAGAGATATTTATACAAGGCCAATTAGTGGCAAAATCATATTTTTATTTGACCTTGTGATAATGGATCAAAACGTTGTCATAATTTCCAGTGTGAACGCGGCTTTAATATCGGACCCAATATAATTATTGAGTTTTCAAACGTTTTAAGCAGTTGGTAATTTTTTTGTCCATTATTAAATCGAAACTCTCATATATAACGATGTCAATAGGGTTCTTAGCCTCATTCCGTTTCGTAATGTGTGGTGTATCTGCATACTTGAAAACATCATCAGTTTTTGTCGTGGGTCCAATATTGAAGCATAAGTTTATAACTTATCTCCGATAAGTATGTCACTTTGGCATATTCCATACAAATATTTCAATGAGAGCTTGTCACGGAACGACAAAACAAACTATAGATTGCCAAATGCTCTTAAAAACTTTGTACGCTGTGTTGTTTGTGTGGCTAAGCTCTTATTGGTCGCTAGCTGAAACATCTAGCGAATAGGCAGCGAGATGGCGAAAGTAGTACATGAGAAAACGCTTACGAAACCGGAAATTGTATAGGAGACTCGTGAGTCGGGTGAGGCAGGCGGTTGATCTTATGTCGGTATTTAGTTTACTTTAGTAAGGATAAGGGTATTTAAATTAAGTCTTAAAATGAAGAGCGCAAAATCAACCCAGTATAATTATTTCGCGTTAAATCCAAAGCAAAAGGCTTCGAGTCAAACAAAGAACGTTAGTACGTTTACTTTCTTTACCGAATATAAAACCGTGCAAAGGCTTAATGAAGCAGTGGAATTATCGCGCCAAATGAATGCGTAGCTGACCAGTAAAGTAACCAGAGAATGTCAGGTATGAAATAATTAATTACAATTTACAATACAAAGCAAATAAACTTATTCCGAAGTGTATTTGAAAGACGGAATGTACGTGGAATATCCAATTGCAAAACTTTGGGACAAATTTTGTGGAAGAATTTAAGATGTTGGTGTCAACATTTACTACGCTAGTTTGGGCTGAGAAGCTATCTTCATCAAAGGAGGTATATTATACTACAATTATTATGCTTAAATATTTCCCAAAAATATAACTGATAATGAAACCCTTCTTAGTGTTTCATTGAAGTACTGAGAAAGAATGCTTTCGAGCCAGAATTTGGTTGCGAGCCCTCAAAACTGATCCTTACACCTCTTGGCTATTTGGAATATCATGTCCTCTTTAGAGGGTGTATTCGAAACATCTGCGTTCTTTCTAACAAAGGGCTAAGTCATGATTTGGTGTCAGAGTTTCGCAGTGATTTTGGTGCCAAAGACTATGTACTTTGCGGTGGTATCGATAAAGATTCAATAGAAATAATACCTTATTTGGTTAACAAATCCAAAAAACTCCTTACGCACTCGTTTCCCAAGAAACATTTTTCATCGTCAGATTGTCCAGTGTAGTTTAAAAAACCCAGCAACGCTAGTGGACCCTTACAAAACGTGTGTACAGCTTGCAAAACTCTTGCTCGATATTTGAAAGTATGCTTAAAGCGACGCGAAGAATCAATCAAATCTCCGTGCCGTAAAAGAACAAGATGGCCCCGGCCATATTAACGTTTTGCCTTGGCTAGCTAAATTTATTGTAAGGTGACCCCGGCATATATACTTTTCTTTTAAATATCAAATATCATTCCAATTATGAATAAAAATAATCTAGCTTGATTTTGGGCTATAGATTATGAAACAAGTAAATAATCAACTTCTGTCCTATGAACTGGAACAATTTTCTTGATATTTTTGTTGCAAACTAATATTTGTGGGATAATTGATGCGTTTGGGTACTAAAATTATTCATTGATTGCACGCTATTAGCAATATGCAACAAGCGCTTAGAATTAGCCCCGAGTCATGTTCTCTTGAAACTTGGCGCAATAGAAATGAAGTAATTTGCATAAGCCCTATAGAACAACGCTAGACGGGACACGGAAACGGATGGTGGAGATAAAGAACAGAGAAAATCGTACTGAATCGAAGGCAGGCCCGATATATATTACCGCCAAAAACAACCTCATTCCTTTTTGTTTATGACGTACTAAGCGTTAATTAATCAGAGAAGCTGGAACCGAAAAAACTTACAAAAATCTCATAATATTTGTGCCAAAAAAGTTAATTTAAAAACAATTTTATATATTTTAATTTAGTATAAAACAATTTTAGAACTAAAAATGGGGTTGAAGGGAGGCCCAGCCTGCCAGCTAGGGTCGGACCAATACTTTTCCGAACCTCTAAAACGCGCGAAAGTAAAAACTTAGTAAGGAAATAATTTATAAATAAAAATGTGGTTGAAGGGACGCCCAGCCTGCCAGGCAGGGTCGGACCAATACTTTTCCTAACCTCTAAAACTCGCGAAAGTAAAAACTTAGTGAGGAAATTTTTCTCAGGCTTACAGGATTGGCAACTCCCTATGTTCGACGGCAGCTTATTCAATATAAAATTTGTTCTAGCTTTGGTTCTCAGCACGACCCTGGTTCCTATACTGGAGTGATTTTGCGGTAATCTATAACCTAGCTTTAAGCGTGCTGACAACACACGAAAGAAATATTTCGAGACAAAAGACGAAAAAATACTGATATTTAGGATTTAAAATCTCGACGTTTTAAATCGGAGTGAAAGAACTTTGACTGGTAGATGGGCCCTGATTAGTAGGAGATTCGAACACCAACTGCCTCTCTAGCTTCTTTCTTGCCGCATATCTCTCTAGTCTTTGTGCTTTTTCTCTTTTTCTGTATTCTGGATTCAAACGTAGCCTTCTCATCTTTTCGGCTGATGTTTCTTTAACATTAGATGCCATTTCTGAACTCTCTCGTATTTGTATAACAGCCGAGTTAAACAGGCACAAAGTCTATTTTGATTTCAGACCGTTGAAAATGTCCTAACATAGTTCATGACTTGTTAGATATCCTGAAAACAATCTTAGTTTACCCGTAAATAGGCCTAACAAATAAAAATATATGACAAAACTACCCGTTCAAAGAAATACTTACTTGAAGTTAATTCTGAAAATAAACTATAATTAATGGTAAATTAATAGGCCTAATAAAAAATGAGAACACTGGTAACAAAATTCAAAACAAATACTTATTTCGAACAATAAGCTTTCAATTCGCATTCACAAAAAGCATAAGAAATCTTCCACAGCCGTTAAACGCAGAGTTCGCAAGAAAAGGATGTTCAAAGCAGTGATGCCAGGTGGGACAAATGAAATTTCCCTTTCTAACCCTTAAAATTTCCCTTTTTGGACCAACATTTCCCTAGTTCAGAGCTGCCAGATTCCGCGCCTAGAACGAAAAAAAAGTTTCACTAGTGCCACCGTCCGAAGAAAACGCGAAGCTTGATCTAGGGGAAAAAAATGGCAGGCCTGAGACCTGTAGCATCAGCGGACAGCGGTAGTGTATGTGACGTTTAAACTTATAATTCAGTGCCAAATGAAAATTAGTACTCGAAATTTCTTGCAATGAATGAACCATAATTTTCAGAAGAGAATATTTTCAAACACGAGTATAAAATTGGTAATACGGTTTTGTTTTGTTTAGTACCTGTTGCTCTCTCTCTTGTCAAAATTGCTACGAGTATTACACATATTTTCCTAAAGATCCTACTGAAAAAATTCGAAAAGCTCTTAAGTCTAACTTTAAGGGAAATGAATTCACACAGTATGGAATTATAAACGAAAAAAACTCTTGTTGCTTTAAAAAAAGTCTAATTTAAAAGTACCGAAGATTGGTTTTGAAGTCAACCCTTCTTACACATTCTTGGGGTGTTCCCCTGACGGAATAGTCAACGATAATTTGGTCGAAATGAAGTGTCCAGTCATTGGTGAAAAAGGAAACTTAGAAACAGTCCTCAAGAAAACTCCTTACGTAATCAAGGACGGAACATTTTCTTTGAAACCCTAACAAATGTATTATGGGCAAGTGCAACTTAGTTTGGCCCTTTTAGGACTTCAAATTTGTCATTTTGGAATTTATTCTAAACTGGAAGATGACTGTTTTGTTATTGATGTGCCTAAAGACCAAAAATTTACTAACAATCTTTTACCAAGATTATAAATTACTTATTTTAAAAGGTTTTTTTGCTTATTTTAATTACTACATTCCAAATTATTTGAAATGGAATAAAAAGGACGGAATGTAATGGCGCAAATAAGGCTGAAGTGATATTTTTAAGTTCCTTAAAATGTGATAGAATCTTACAAGTTTATTAAATAAAATTGTTTTACAAAATTTCAGGAGTCTTGGGTTCATTATTTATTTGCATTTTTCTTTCACGGGTTTTAACAAGCTTGGGAACTGCGTAAGAGTTAATTTAAAATGATTTGAGGTCTGAACTTTACTTATTCCAAACAAAGCTAATAGAGCGGTGAATGAAATCAAATGCCAAGTTTTAGTTTCACGAGTGTCAAAATACCCTATCTCGAGACTCGTAGTTTCCCCCATTCTTGGCCCTCTCTACCTTATTTTTCCATGAAAAAGGGATATGAATTTACTGTTAATATTTTTAATGATCGCATCAAATAGACCAGTACTTTGTAATCCTGTTAATGAAATTATAGAGGTGGCATTCAATATTCCACTAGAAGCATTAACATAACATGTATGATTTTCCAAGGTGTTGACCATAATGCATTTACAGGGTTGCAACGGAATATTCAAAACCAAATTCCCTGACTTTTCCAGGTTTTCCCTGACCCTTTTCTGAGATTTTCCCTGACCTTTTAGGCCGAAAGTGTAAATGTTTACAGCACGTTTTAAGTGCTTATAATTAAATAAAGTCTCTACATTTAAGTTTTCCAATGTATTTTTCACACCAAAACGATTAAGAAACTTTTTCACCAAAATGATTAAGAAACATTTTAACTATAAATAACAGTCTGGTAGATTTCTTTAGAGAGCATTAACTTTACAAAAACAATTCTAGACATTTTTTAGGATTGCTCTAGAGTTTTCTGTGTTAAGAGAGGATGAGAAACTTTCATTACTCTTTCAATAAAGACATACCCAGAAATTTTACCTACTAAAATAAAATTCCCTGACTTTTCCCTGACCTTTTTGGCCCATTTTCAAATTCCCTGACTTTTCCAGGTTTTCCAGGTTCTCCCTGACCCGTGGCAACCCTGATTTATCATTGGGGTTTGGAGTGGTGCATTTGTCGGTCTTAGTTTCCTCGGTAGTTTGTTGAACAGCATCAATCCCCAATCTTTGAGCTAGAATTTCTGCGTCTGCTAGTCCATTTATTTGAGCTGTATCACTTGCATGCAATGTTGGATATTGTGAGAGCTGATTCCCTTTTTTCAGTCTTTCCAATCTCCCATTAGCCTTGAACTTTTGTTGATCATGTTTCCTTAACGGGAGTTTTTTGGAAGGAACAGCCAAGGGTCTAAGTCTGGGAGTGTAACTTAATTTATCTACAATAATAACTCTTATTATAATTGGTTTTAAATTAATATTATACGCTTAAAACATACCTGAATGTTTATATTTCGGTTGAGGGCGGTAATCCTCTTCTATAAAATGAAAGGAGCAGACAACCATGGACTTGGTGTGTAGTTTACCCATATTTAAAGCTATATCCCATTGTTTCGACAATTTAACGTCGCGTGGAAATTGGTGAAAGCGGACACCACTCATTGTGGCATTATTTTTACACCCATACACGCTGCAGTATTTAACCATTTTTTAATTACATTTAAATAAACAGCAAAACTGACTAAAACTAGCCTTATTATCGTTGAGCAGATAGTTGAGTTGTTGATTTAATTTTATAATTATCTTTGAGCAATTCAATTTAATTAACTTTAATTAAACCATGAGTATGTTGATTGCGTTTGTCATTAATGGTATCGCCGGAATTCAGTTACATTTAAACACCTGATTAAACTATCTAATCATCGATCATCCGTTAAGCCTTAGACCTTGCAATAGACAGAAAGCAAACTAGAGGGAGTGTGCAGTCTATTTATGGCATCTCATGTTGCCCTCTATTGAATCTCTCAACAACTATTGATAAATTTATTACTTAAATAATATAATTTTTTTAATTATAATAATCATGTTAGCTAATTATAATTATTTAACTTTAAATGAGTATGTTTCATAGATTTAAAATTATATTGCTAAATTAAAAATTTGGGGCGCGCCTTAAAGCCAGAGAGCTCTCTTTCTCTCTCTCTCTCTCCCGTCTCCCACTACTGCCACGCAGAAAGTGGCGGGCGTCGGGGAGGGCGGTCCAGATCCTGCTACCTCTTTCTTCTCTAGACTCTAACTTAACTCGCTCTATATCCTAAGCGAGCGTAGCTACGTGGTAGCTTGCGCGGGCGTCTTAACTGACGTCTCGTATGGATCAGGACGTCGCAGGTTCGCCTCCAGGCACCGACAGAAAAATAGTTTCAATTGAAATAAAATACGTCACGCCACCTATGAGGTGTAACGTGAACTACGGGTGAATTTCGAGTTGAAAATTCGCGGGAAATTTAAAATTCGAAATGTTCATTTATGACAAAATTCATCAGGTCACAACATTTCCAGCCAGCCGACCAGCTAAGGTCGGAACAATCGTTTTCCAGCTCTAAAGAGCGGCAAAACGAAAAAGTAAGCTAAACAACTTGTGGATATGAAATACTACTTGAAAAGCAAGGAGTATTATCAGAAAAGAAATTCAAAAAACTATGTGACATACAAATCTCTGATTGAGAGAGCAAAGAAAAATAAAAGAACTATGCCACCAGGCGGCGCCACTAATTTTCAAGCAAAAAAGAAAAAGCCCAGTAAGAAACATTTTCCGCTGGGAAAAAAGGCTTTCCCGAAAAAAACCCTTAATAAAGGAATTTTTAAGACAAGGAACAAGAAATTCATAGCTGAAAGTTTCCAACGATTTTTAGTGACAAGGCTCACAGAGAGATTATCTACAACAAAATCTTTAGACAGCTTCACTAGAGAGGGTAATTCAAAGTTACTCTCTCGAAACCTAAAATGCCAATTGCTAGCGGGTAAAAGTTTACACTTGAAAAGGCAATTATATTCGGCATACACTCTAAGAAAAAAAGGTTCTACTTTGCCGAGAAAAGGGTTCTTAACGCTTGTCCCTATTTTAAACCCTTTTTTGATCGACATAGAACTCTTTGATATGAGTTCTCTATAAAGCCATAAGGAGTTCATCTAGGATCCGAGCTGGAGTTTTTCTTTGAACCTAGTTAGTTTCTTTTGGAACCTTGTTCAGTTGTAATCGCAACCATGTGTAGTTTGACTGAAAACCGTGTTGAGTTAGACTCTGAACCCCGCTTCGTACGACTAATAATTGTATTGCGTTAAACCCAGAACCCTGTTTAGTTCGACTTAGAACCCTGATTAGTTCGACCCAGAACCCGGTTTAGTTCGACCCAGAACCCGGTTTAATTCGACCCAGAACCCTGTTTAGTTATAATCGGAACGCTGTGTAGTTCGACTCTGTACCCTGTCGAGTTTGCCTCTGAACCCTGTCGAGTTAGCCTAAGAACCCTGTTTCGTACGGCTAAGAACCGTAATGAGTTAGACCAAGAGTTCCATGTAGATTGACTCTGAACCGTGTTGAGATCGCCTAAGAACCGTGTTGCTGTCAACCCAGAACCCGTGTAGCTCGACTCTGACTCCGGTTTAGTTCAAATCTGAACCTGATTTATTTTGACACAGAACCCTCGTTTGTTTCAAATTCGTTGGTATTATATTATATCATATCATATGACCACATTATAGAGGTTCTTATTTTAACAGTGTTAGGTTGTAATCATAACAATGATATTCAATTTTTGTCTCTTGGTGACTTTTTTCAAAACTCTTCAACATGAAATATAAGTTTACACTATATATAAATGTAGTAAAGCTGAATTAAATAGTAAACACCAAATTTGAAATATTAATATAAAAATAATTTCTTGGAATATTGAAATGAAACAGAGCTTTATAGCTACAAAACTACTAAAGGAATCGTAATGCCGAAACATATTTAAGATATTTTCATTTAATATTCAGCAAAGTGTTATGTTTTTGTAAGAGATCATTTCATCCTACTCGCTTTATATTAACCTTGTGTTTCTCATCATATGCAATCTTCATTACTCGTTCTATATATACTTTCACTTGTTTCGTTCCGAAGAAAAGAAGATTATCTTAAATAATTAAATAAATATAATTGATATTAATTTTTTTAATCGTCAGCATTTTCCCTTAATTCTAGTTAAGCCCTTTTAAGAAACGTTATTCTTAAAATTAATTTAAACATAGCTATTTTTGACGTTTGACTTCTGGCGTACAGCGTTTTCACAATTTTTGGAAACTTAGGGTATATAAGGCGATTCATTCACAAATGATAAGAATAAGAGCAATTGCGTGAGCATTTGGTGGAAGCCCTGCCATTGGGAGGCTAAACGTTTCTCGTAACCGTAGCCGATCGCGCGTACATCTTAACCCCAACGATGATAATGTAGTAGAAGCCAATGTTGCAGATTGGCGTGTATGTGGTATACACAGAAGACCAATAAGTATATGATTTGTGTTGTCAGAAACCAATAAGTACAGATTTGCGTGTATGTGGTATATACCATACGAAAGACAAGTGTGGAGATAGCGTAATGAAGTAGAATTTTCCTAATTTCTGTTAACTGCGATCGCGGTTCGGAAATTGCGAACACGGTAGCTCCGATTTGCCAACTGCGAACGTGGTGAGAGACAGACACACACACACAGACAAGTCCAGTTTTATACCTCTTCGTGACGTCATCGTCACTCGGAGAGGTATAAACCTGTGTTAAGGGAAAATTCAAGTAATTTTAAGAATTCCTCTAATTCCAAGACATTTCAGCATTTTGAACTCTCCGAGAATTATTTGCCAATGATTGAAAAATCAAAATAAGTATGAATTCCTTCAAATATTTAGTATAAGGTAGTCCGAAGAATTATAAATTAATTTTGATTTTTAAAATCTTTGGCATTTTTTAGGATGTTTCACTATGCAGGTACAATTAGTAGATGATTTCTCTCTTCACCCTTCATGCTCTAAGCTCATATCGAAAAACCTTTAACTTAAAACACACCATACGAGGTAAAAAGAGTGTTATGTAAAGGCCTAAGGTTTTTATCCGCACCATTCAAACAGTTTTATATTAAACAACAATGCGATTCGGAATAGGTTCGATTATAAACGGTTGTGTTTACACGTGGTTTCAAATCGTTTCCAATGCGTTGGCAACGGTTCGTGTAAGCTCGTGTAAACGCGGCTTGTATTTCCGTTTAAAAACATTTCAATAATGGTCAATTAACACCGTGCCGTTTTCCTAAGAACCCAATGATAGAACACCTTCCAACTGAAACCAAAACACCCTTCAGAATAAAGCACACCTGGAGGAGTTAATAAAACCTAAAGGTGTTTCTACGTATACAGTGAATCGCCAGTTCCTTTAAAAAATACCTAAAAAGAGTCAATTATCACCTTTTTACGGAGAAAACACCATCTCAGTTACAAAACACCCTTTTCTAACAGTGTTCTTTCACGAACCTTTAAGGATCTTTCAAGAACCCGTATTTTTTCATGAACCCTCAAGGATCTATCGAGAACCTGAATGTTCTTTCACGAACCGTGAAGGCTCTCGCAAGAACCAGTAAGTTACTGATCCGACTTTTCTCTTGATGTTAAACCAGTCATTACTGATCAACAAGAGGGACGACCCTTGACGGGTTTCCCGGTACTGGTATTCCATTTCTAAAATGAAAGCACTAAATTTAGTTACCTGCATTTGCCTCGGGTCAGTCGTATTAGAATGTTGGTTATTAAATCCAGCGATGTATAATTGTCATTTAGCAGGCTTTGGTACCAATTTTGCAATGTGGCTAATTCTTAGGGATGGAGAGATGTCTTTTTGTTTTATTCCCTGGCAGACTTATGTCACTGACGTGGTCAGGGGCAAAGAGAACCTCATGTATCTGTGTGTCATAAAACAACGAAAAATGAAACTAACTGCTCAACTTCTGAATAAAACATAAACTCGGAACTGAACTGATTATATGAGGTACGATTTTTGAATTTCCCGCCGACAGTTCCTTATCATGCTGATAAGGATGTAAACAAATAAAGCTCTTGGAATTCGGAAATCAGTCAATTCCTTGTAAGAGTTGTGACTTATCAATCATTGATGGTACGATAATTAATTGTTTAGGAGAATAAGTGCATTTTTGGTAAACTGTATGTGAAGTGATGTAATCTATCCCTTAGTGAAACTTTGAACAGAAATAGTGAAACTTTGAACGCAGCTTGTGAAACTTTGAACGGAAACTGTGAAACTTTGAACGGAAACTGTGAAACTTTGAACGGAAACTGTGAAACTTTGATCGAAAACTGTGAAACTTTGAACGGAAGGGGAGGCCGGGCCCCTCTCCCCTCCTCGTACATGAAAAATGGAAAAGAGTAGGAAAAATTTGGAGAAGAATACTTTAACATAATTATATTTATTTTATTTTCAACAACATTCAAAAATTTATAGAAAAGAAAAAAGTTAGCAAGTTTATACATATTTACATATACAAATTTACACGAAAGATAAAATTTTGAAGTGAAGGAAGAAAATTTCAACTTTTTAATTTTACATAAATTTTAAATTAATTTGATATTTTGTAGTGGCCGTGAGTCAAAGTGGTAATCCCGTCAATTATGTACCACTTGTCATCGCATGGATTGAGGCAGAGTTTGCTCTGTCTCACGGTAAAAAGTTCATGTTTGCTGCTGATGAGTCTCTTCATTTCTTCTACCGTCAGCTTTCGCTTCAGTAGACATTCTCGGTATTGGGCGTGGCGTACTTTTTTCTTCACAACTCTGCGGCAAATGCCCTTTGCCGTTTTCTTTTCTTCCTTCGCGGACAATATGCTGTACATTTTCGGTCTAAGACCGACGAATTCCTGTAAGTCACGGGTTTAGAAGGTACACCGTCTGGACCGACTATTGCGTAACTAAAGCCGCAAGAGATATGGTGCGAGAGTTTAGTTGTAGACGTGAGATTCGAGTCGGGAATACATGTCAGCACTTTGGGAAGGATAGTTTCGAAATCGGCGTAGATAACGTATTTCACTTTTTGGTACCACCCATATTTCTTGAATTCGCACACTGGTTCCTCCACGGGCATAGCTACTTTTTGTGGGCCGTGTAGGCTGCAGTCTTTGATATGCTTATCGCGATTTGCTTCAGAGTTAGGCCCCACGAAACGATGCAGGCATAATTGACAATGGTGGGTGGCATGATCATATTTTGAAAAGTTGTTCAGAAGGCGGCTTAAACTACGTATCAGACCGTAGTGTCGTTTTTCCCCTCGTGTTAGTAGCATAAGATCTACTTGTCGGGCCTTATCCACCTTGTTTGAGCTAATGTAGCGCGGAAAGATACCTTTCTCATAGCAGAAAATGTTAATTGAAAGGTTATTTTCAGCTTCAAAATCCTGTAAACGTTTGACATTCAGTTGAAAGAGGAAAGATATGCCAGTTAAATTTAGTTCATCTTGGTATTGGAGATATTTCTGAACGCGTTCCTGATGATGATTACAAGATAGCGGATGCAAATGAGCGAGAATGGACAATAGAAATCACCGGTTGTCTGTGTTCTTAATATTTAAAATGACTTTCTTGGCAGCCAGTTCTTTGGGAAGTTCCATGTATGATCCGCCTACAAGTGGTAGATACGTTATTATATTCACTTGTAGGAATAGGATTTTATCTAAAGCCCATCCGCTTGCACGTTTCTGGAAATCTTCCATTTATCGCTTTATGGTTTCAACACACAAATCTACTTGACGTGGGATATTCCGCTGTTAGAGTTCGGTGTGTAAGACTCCGGTGGTAGGCCAAGCACTCAACGTTCTGGTCAGTATTTGCTAGTTCGCAATTAGTTTAATTAGTTTTTCACGTAAGTACTTTTTGACTACAGTTCTAGGGCGGATAATGTACACTTCCGGGTCAGTTTCTTTCAACGTTGGGGTAATTCGATCGCAAAAAATGGCGTGATTTAATGCCGCCATTTCCTCGAGTGTGTCGGTGACTTCTGATTCAGGTGGTCTGATTTCGGGTAGAACTGCGTCTTCAACCTCTTCCGCTCGGTCCGTTAAGTTATGTATGTCCTGAAATCCCTGGTTGGACATCGTATACATGGGGTTTTCCAGATCAAAAACCGAATCCTCTAATTTATTCTGGATATAAGGGGTCATCTCATTCCAGGTCGCTAAATTCGTCGGATCACATACTGGCGAAAGACGTGGAACTTTGTGCGGGGTGGACGTTGACGGTAGTTCTTGGGGTGCAGGACGTTTGCTTGGAGATTTTCGTGAGTCGTGACTCTTAATATGGCGCTTTAACGTGTCACGTCTGGAGAAAACTTTGTTTGCAAACCGAACATGGGACACCAACTTTCGCGTGTTTTGCCTGCTTATGCCTATTGACGTCACGATTCCTGGAGAACTTCGCATTACAAATATCACAAATAAACATTTTAACTAGTTATAAAAATAAATCTTTACTCTTTAAGAGGAGTATAGACAATGATACTCGAACTATCTTCTCCCAAATTTATATGATCTCTAATCTTATCTTACTTGGTGCCCGTTATAATTTCAGTTACAGTTTTAGGTATGGTTCTTTTATAGGTTCAAACATGCACTTTATTTGTAACACAACAACACTGTTTGGATCTTAGCCGACAATCTATATTAGCCTTTGCTCCTTCATGTTTATTTAAGTGACGTTCAAGAAATATTTACACCCTGAATTAAGTAGCTTGTAAGATACGAGTCGAATTAATTTTTTAGCTAATCAGTGATCAAGCAATGTCGTAGGTATTTGTACCACGATATCTTTGCGCCTAAATATAATTACTTCAATTTCTTCCTCTTAACTATTTGATAAATAATACACAAGTGTAATATTTTAGATACATTTAAGAAAAATAAGCATATTAGGTCAAATTTAGTGTTAACAGTCAACATTTTGTGCTGATAAGATAAGGGTACGGAATTGTCTCCTGCGATAAGAGGCCATCTACTTTAAACGCAGAAGATATGAGTGATAGCTGAGTAGCTTATAAAGACCTGTTGATGAGAAGGTGCAAACTCCAACAATCGTGGCGCTGAGGAATTTTGCATCAAATGACAGACAAGCGAAGAGGGGAGTCATCATGAAATCGCACGCCAACTGGAGCCATATGGCGCCACTGGGGCAGGAACCGCGCCGCTGGGGTATACCGGTGAAATACTACTACTACCCGACCCCTAAAGATACAAGTTCAGAAGTATCCGACCCCAAAGATACAAGTTCAGAAGTATCCGACCCCAAAGATACAAGTTCAGAAGTATCCGACTCCAAAGATACAAGTTCAGAAGTATCCGACCCCAAAGATACAATTTAAGAAGTATCCGACCCCAGAGATACAAGTTCAGAAGTTTCCGACCCCAAAGATACAGGTTCAGAAAATTTTAATTAATATTAAATCCAACCGAGCGCAGTTACCCCTATGGGTGGGTTGTAGTAATATGGAGTTACTTTTAAGCTAAAAAATAACGATAACGAAAGCGAAAACTCCGGCCACAAGTACTACTACTACTACTACGGCTCGGGTCAAACTAAGAGCCTCCTCGTATACTACGATGTGGCTAAAAAGGCACCACCATATTTTATGACAATTTTTATAATGTTTTATTTACAATTTATATTATATTTCTTTATACAGAAAGAAAAAAAAACAATACAAAAACAAAAAAATAAATAAAACAAATTATAATTTTAATTGATACAACAAAATAAAAAAATAAATTAACTTGGCTTGACGCTCGTCTTGGGGGGAGACGAGCTTACGAGAAGCTCGTGCTTCTCGATAGCGTCCCAATCCGCGTAAAATGGGGACTGCCAGATTAACGAAAACATTAATGAAATTAATAAAGAAGTAAATTCTCTGAAAATTCCACGTGAAATGTACCTTGGGGTCCGACGTGAGGAATTTTCCCGTATACCTCAACTCCTTTCCGCCTTTTTTCAACCAATCATAAGAGAGACGAAAACATTTTAACTGATGTAATTGGCACAATGCCAACGCTTTCGAGGGACCCCCGTTAACCTAACTTACTTTGGCTTTTTCCCAAGAAAAAAGCGGGATCTTGGGCCGCCTCTCTGGGCTCATTAATGCCCGCTCCTCTTCCTCTTGGGTGGAGGCTGGAGCCGGAGCTGGCGCCGGAACTGGGGCTCGAGTTTTGGACGGAGCTGGCGCTGGCTCTGGGGCTCGGGCTCTGGCTCTGGCTCTGTCTGGGGCTGGCTAAGGGTCTCGGGCTCTGGCTCTGTCTGGAGCTGGCTCTGGGGCTGGGGCTGTCCGATAAATTCTGAAAGGTTAAATACGAATATATACTTTTAACTTTAATCAGTTTAGGAAATAGAAACATGCCCGCTACCCGCGAGTTCAAAAATATTACGAGCCTTACCCTTTTGGTAATAGGCCTACCCCTTCCCGTGACGACTTACTCTTATCTCGTCCCTCCCTCAATTTGCCAACCTTTTTGAGTTAACTCGATGTTAAAACTCGCGAATTTTATCTTAAAAGAGTACCGGCAAAAACGATTAATTTGTTCTGGTTTAGGAGATTACGTCTAATTTTAAGTTATTAAGTCCGTTTATAGAATACTAAATATTAGGGAAAATCAGTTGAAACACGTGGACGTTGGTCTACTACTACAAACTCAAAATCATCTTAAAGTGGATTATTTTTACTTACCACCGTATCTTCCAAGAATGGAAGAAGTTTGTTTTCTACCGCGGTTTCTTCATAAGACGAAGGCGTGAGAATTTCTTCGTCGAAACTAGACATTGTGGCTCGAGGCGACAATCGCGGAGTATCTGAAATAAGATTCGAAAGCGGGAGCTTTTATATACTTGGCAAAAGTTTTTTACCTAGCCATTCCATTTAGTATCGTTCCTCCCTCCCCCGAAAAGATTCCTTCGGCCAATAAGCGGCCTTTACACGCTCAAGTGGGGGACATTTATAAAACTCATCATCTTATAAATTTATCTTAAAATTTTATTGGACAAATATATTGATCATATTGCGCGCGATTATCACGATAAAAAAGTTGATGTTGAGTCCATGGACAGTATACAATTTAACTCACCAAACGTAACGTATAAATCTTAAATACCAGGGCCGTCGTCAGGGGGAGGGCCAGGTGGGCCCGGCCCTACCTAAAATGTGTTTTGCCCTACCTGAAATATTTCCAAAATTCTTGGAAACTGCTTGTGGCCCTACCAGTAGTTTCATTGGCCCAACGCTCCTACCCCTAACCACACCAGACTACGTTCATGACATTATGATAAGCCTATAAATCCCATATAATTAAAACTAAATTTAAAAAATTATTTTCATGGCATTAAAAAACGTTTTCGCCAAGCTTTGGCAAATTGGCACACTCTTCGTAGACGGTAGAGCAGATGATTCCAGTATTGCCAGTGTTTGAAAGTGGATTTCCCACTTCCATTTGAAAAATTTCCCACATTTCCCACACGCCTTATATAGCCCCGCCCCAGCTAAAATATGGAAGAAAAGTTACAGTCACATTTTTCTGGACTATGTTTTCCTACTAGGTTTTATATGGAATACCACTCCGCATGGCTTTACCAATATGTACAAATGCGCCAAAACGCTATAAGGTTTAAAATTATCAAAATATGCTACTCTTTTTCCAGTGTCAAATTTAAAATCACCGAATTTATTTCAAAATGTCACTTGCAATTATTTAACCGGAATTTTTTTTCGAAAATGCACTAATTTTAACTGCATAGTCTGCACTATTAACACTTAAACAGGGAAATTCCAACGTTTAACCGATTTCGGAAAAAAATACGTTTTTCCCACAGAGCCTAAAAGCTAACCAAAATTTCCCTCACATTGGCAACACTGGATGATTCTGAACTCTCGGGAGGTCTAGAGCTTCGTGAAATCAGGCAGGCTTACAAATAAGTTTTTTTCCTATATTCCGGAATAAGAACCCCTACCTGGTGTGGTTGTTGCGTTCGTGGCAACTAATTTTTAGGGCCAATATTTTGGAAAAGGTGAAAGCTGGTTATATAATTTGGAAAACGTGGCAATTTTCTATTCATATATTTTGGAAAAGGTAAACACAAATAATACTAAGTATCAGGGCCATTTTTGCAAGATGGGATCTTATTTGTAATGGATCTACGCGAATGCGAGTTGACATTTATTTTTAATTCGCAAACGTAACCTGGCCCAATCACTCCTGCCAATGTTAAATAAATCATTTTTAATATACATACTAAATTGAAGAACGTAAAATATTAATATTGTATTTAAATTACAATTGGAAATGAACATTTCGTCATTTGGCATATTTATTGTTGTTTACCTAACGGCACCTGTCTTAATGTTAGTTGCGTCTTTGTTGCTATTCATACACATTTCAGCTTATGGTCAAATCTCTTAACATATATGCAGCGTAAGGTTATTTTACATTTTTTCCAAGTTTCAAAAGTTCACATTTCATAGTCTTTTTACAAAAAAATAAAACTAAAACGGAAATTAGCCATGATTAAAGGATTTAGCCATGAGTCGGAGGAAATATGTTTCTTTTACGGTTTCGCTGGTTCGAGTCTTCTGAAATATTAGTGAGAAGTATGGTGCAAAGGTTCAGAATTTTAAAACTAATTGTTTTTTTTTTCAAAATGCATTGAATTTTTGTTTGTACTTATCACAGTAACATAGACATTTTTTAGGAAAAGAACCATTAATGAATCATTATTTTAAAACTTTGCGCTATAACATGCATCGTCATATTGACGGTCATGGTAAAAGCTTACGGCTTTGAATTTTCAAGTGATAGTCGAAGATACCGGCTCAAAGAAATATATCTATGAACTGGCTTCCAAAGCGGCTAGCGTCCCGGTGTCACGTGATCCAGAAGGTTATGTATAGAGTGACTAGTCTTCTAGTGTTAAGCACTAGTGCTTAATTTTTAAACCGCGTATTAGAGATATATGTTATGTTCAACCAGATCAAACAATCAATGAACAAGTTTCATACTTATTTTTGGTAATCTATTTTCTTCTTTTACATGTTATTGTTATGGCTTGCGTAATTTTAATTTATAGTTATTAAACGCTTCTATTAATTTGTTTTAAGACCTCGTTGACATTGTCTCTTCCGTCGCTTAATTTCTAATAAATAGTACAAAGTTTTTAAATTTCTTGTATAGAAACGATTTTAATACTAATCCACTCTATTCCCGATGGCTATACCAAGGCTTATAGCACGATTTTAATTGAACAATCTGAAGCAAAATGATTCGTCGTGTTCTTCACAGTAGGAAGTTATTTTCTAATATGCATCATCTTCAACCAGACTTTTCAGTTAAAAATCTTGCGTTAAGACTTGGCACACGCATCGATAATAAGGTGCATTCGTCCGAAAATGTGCCCTACCGCGGCCCTACCTAAAATTTGACCCTGGCGACGGCCCTGTTAAATATACAGGCTTTAGTTTTAATCGAATGCGAAATATTGTTCAATTGTTTGAATAACATTTTGAGCAATAAAAACTCATTCAATATATAATTACGTTCAGTTTTTTACGCGAATATTGTCCAAAATTTCTCGCGAATGATTTTCCATTTCCTAAAACGTTTTGTAGCGTTATATTTGAAATTTCCATACAAATATTAGTCCGGATAACGTTTTATTTATACTTTGTAACTTAAGTAACGGGCCCCACGTTTTTTGCCGCAAATCATTGAGCGTGTAGGGTGCCCTCTACCGACGAGACCTCGTTGCTAGTGCTTCGGCTATTCCATTCACTATCGTTCCTCCCTTCGTCAAAAAAAATAATAAAGAATTCCTTCAGCCATTCAATTCACCAAAAATACGATAATAATTATAAAACGTCATATCAAGGCCCGAGTACGCTCTTCTGGCTTGGGGGGGGGGGCGTTTAAGGAACGCGACACGTTGCTTTTTGCTCTTTTCTTTTCGAGGATGGCACTCGTAGCAATCCCATTTTAAGGGATTTTCCATTTATTTGAAATGGGAGGGAGCGTGCATAAATGTGATGGGCGAAATTTTTGAATGAAAAATTATTATTTTCCAGCGTTTCAATGCTATTAATAATGCGTAATTATTCTAATATTTATAATATATTTCTATTATTATTAGAAAGATTTATAATAATGATAATTGAAACTATGCCTATTGGTTTATGATACGAAACATATATAGATATTTTTCACGCATGGAGAATTCATAGCATTTACACTGCAGGAGGCCGGGCTACCTGGAGGACAAAAGCAGACGGGTTTTTGTACTCCAGGTAGCCTGCCCTCTTGGTGTAAATAGTATGAATTCTCCATGTGTGAAAACTATCAATAAGCCTGTTGAAAGTGTAGTCTACAATTCTCGCTTCCGTCGTTCTGCTAGAACTAGCTCGAGCTGTAAGTCTCTCGGTAGCATTACGAAGTATAGGAAGTGTCATACTTATGGAAGGAACGTATCACTTGTGAACTTATGATAGAACCCACTGTTCTTCAACCCTTTTTTAAACCTTCGGTATAAAGCTATACTGCTTGCTTTGTTGCGCTATCTTTTTCAATGCTTAAATGATTTACCGTGCATAAAATCAGAGTTAATAGCCCCTCGCTTCCCTACTCTAAACAGTGATAAAATTATAACCGTATAAATTTACTTATGCTGTAATTCTAATATTCCGGCGAATCGAAGAACAGATAGTTTTAGTGATAATCCCCTGGGTGAGTTTACAACATAGACTTATGCCGATGCACACTTATCGCATCTTATAAATTTCTAACAAGGACTTATGCACAGAAACGTTTGAAAGAGAAAGTTAAGTTATAGTGATAATCCCCTCGAATTACCTTTAGCAAGGCTAAAATGATCAAACGCACAACGCTCATTTATCACTAAGGAGCTCTATCTAAACCCACATTTGAATTGACCGCCAAAACGTTCCAGTCAAACATAACATAGATGGCGATAGCTACGGAACGAGAACGAAACACATGAGGAGCGCGATAGGAAACGGGCAAAATCGTTATCTATTTAATTAGCACATAAATAACAAGTTGGGAAAACCAAAATATTACCTCTCCGTGTCGAGAAGATTATATAACCTTAAGTATCCAATGAAAACGTCGACCTTTTTGCCCTCATCCTTTCCCGCGCTTTGCGCTTCCGCATTTCATCCTTACTCTCAACATTTTCTTCCTCCATTTTACATACAAAAATCAAATACTCACAAAAAGAAGCGGCAAAAACCTGCTGGCTCTTTACAACCACTTAATTTCACTTAATATCGAATTTCCAACAACAATAATATACCGGTAGTTTAATTGACAACCTACTAGCATCGAAATTCTCATTAAGAATGGCTCCCGTGGACAAAAAAGGGCAATTTTCAACTAGGTGGGCGTTATCCATTAGATTTGAAAAATATCATTTGTCTTTTTTACCAATGCCTAACCGTTTGGATTTTTTTAAAGCAATCTTAGCACCAAAAATATTTTTTGATACAATATAAATGTTTTATATTCTTATTAAGAATAAAACAAGAGGATAAAAAAGGTCTGTCCTCTCGTAATTTTTTAAGCTTTTATCAAGATTACTCTATACAACAGTAACAAGGAGTATAAACCCATTAGTGGAAGCAGTATTTTTTTCGAAACAATCTCGCTTATGTTTATCCTCTCTAGACTTCGCTAAAAACGTATTACTCCTACGTAAAATATTAATAGACAGGCAAGGATTCATATCATTAAAGAAGGAGCGCAATATTATACATATTTTCATTTCATATAAAGAGAAAAGAAATTATTATGTTTCTGAGAGGACCTTCCCATTTTGGTTGTTGTTTTGAAAAGTATATCGCAATGCACGGGCCTTGGTAGATATAGGGGGCAATGAGTGAAATATATCACAATGCACGGGCCTTGATAGATATAGGAGGCAATGAAGGAAATATATCGCATGCACGGGCCTTGGTAGATATAGGAGGCGATGATAATCTCTCTCTTTGCACGAGAGGTTTATCTTTAATATTTAAATAAATATAATTATTTTTAATTATTTTAATCTTCAATAATTAACATTAATAATAGTTAAATCGTTTAAAATAAAGTTATACCTATTATCATCT
The DNA here is from genome assembly GCA_019434445.1 of Phalangium opilio. Lineage (NCBI taxonomy): Eukaryota > Metazoa > Arthropoda > Arachnida > Opiliones > Phalangiidae > Phalangium > Phalangium opilio. The sequence continues at coordinate 157,844 of JAEQBA010004434.1, read as the reverse complement.
CAAACTTTGCTAATATTGACGTTTAAAGTGAAGGGTACCCCTCTTGCCCGCTTTCTTCAAATTTTGGGGTATGTATACGATTCGTTTCCATTATAATAGTAAGGAAAAAGCGCAATTGCGAAAACCTTTGGTTTCTCGTAATCCTAGCTGATCGCAGCGTATATCCTAAAACCAAAAGATGATAATGGAGTAGAAGCCAATGATACAGATTGGTGTCTATGTGGAATAGACGGAAGACAAGTGGATGGTGGTGTTAGAAGCCAGTGTAAGTGCAGACTGGTGTCAATGTGGGATTAACAAAAACAGAAGATGGTGGTGATTAGAAGCTAGTATGTACAGACTGGTGTCCATGTGGGATGGACGAAGACCCAAAGATGGTGGTGATTAGAAGCCAGTAAGAACAGACTGGTGTCCATGTGGGATGAACAAAGACCAGAAGATGGTGGTGTGAGAACTCAAGTAGAGGAGCCATTTCCGTGACTGAGAAAGCAGGTCGGAAATGGCGAACACGTTTGCTCCGATACGCAAACTGCGAACGCGGTCACGTGGGTGTAACAACGGACAGACACGGCCGTTACAGAACCTCTCCTGGACTACGTCACACGGAGAGGTAAAAAAACTTTCCCTTAGTGGGAACCGTTAGGAAGCATTGTCGCTTCTATCAAATTTAATATCCAACTAATTTACAATTTTGTTCTTTATTTCTTGTCCGAACGAATGGGGGTCAAAGTGTCATATAGGAGTACTAAAAAATCGTGCTTTTGCGCCTTATCATCTTATCTTTACTTGCCGCCGTATTCTGCAGGCTTAGCCTTCCGCGCCCACTTGGATTCTCGTCGCTCATTGGTCCATAGAGAACTGGATTCTGGCTTTTGATTGGCGGCTTAGGTTTGGAGGCGAAATTGGATTCTGGGCTGAGATTGGATGTTCATGCAAGAAAGAAAAGATAGTGGTTCAGTTCCGTTAGCTTTTCAATTGACACTGAACGTACGGTGTAATGTCAGCATTTTGTGTCGGTTATCGTCAAAGGTCAGTGCAATAACCTCTAACCTCTATGTTTAGGTTCTTTACGCCATCTATTTCGTAAACCTTCGAATAGCAGACTATTTTCCCCAATTCCCACATGTTTAGGGTTAGTGTACTGTATCTCGGTAACATGACTCTGGAATGGAAGTTTATTCAAGTATTTAATGTGTAACGATAGTGTAGTTTATGGTAGACGAAGTATAATTTTACATTTTAATAATATAACTTCACAATCTTTACTAAAATATAGCATTGTAACAGGGGTTAATTCTGGTCGTCAAAAACCTTGTAGCAGAGTTTTTTATCATTGAAAGGGGCGTGTGTAGCTGAACCATGCAAGACTATTTAAGATATATTGTGCGCAATACACTGGTCAGGCTTTGGAGAGCCTATTTGTCTTTATGAAAGAGAGATTCCAATGCACAGAAATTGAAGACGTAACTGTTCTGATATACCATTCCAGTTCACGGGTAGAATGTATCATGTCACCAAGTAATAAGCTGAGAAAAACGACCGTAAAAACGCTGCTGTAGGTTGAAGAAGCCTAAAACAATAGATTTTCGGTTATAATTTCCGGGTTTAATCTTGGAATTTCTAATTTCTGTTAGTCCTGGATGAGTCTAATTGTTGGTATCGAGTACCTCGATCGAATATCAATACAAGTACTTGAACCAATAGATTGTACCAATTTTTTTAGATTAGCCGTTGAGGCGAGCAGTCGCAATTTTTTGAGCTCCCGCTTTGATTTTGTTAATAGATAATGGCAGACTCGTGTAACAAATGTGACGGATCTTTTGATCCAAATAAGCCTAAAGATATAATTAAGTGCGTTGGTGAATGTGAAAATTATTTTCACTCAAAATGTACGGGAATCAATTCTGAAACTTTGAAAAAATCCAGTGGACGAAAAATTACTTGGAAATGTGAGGAATGTAAACAACTTGAAGAACATGCTGAATTGGAATCTGTAAACACTGTAAGTGGCTATACAACCAATGACCAACTGGTCATTATGATTAATATGATGAAAGATATGTCAGGAAAGTTAGACTCATTGAAAAAAATCGAGAAGAAAATGAATGACTTCGAACAATTGGTAAACTTTTGCTCAACCAGTATAGATGATTTCGTTAAAAAAATGGATAATTTAGATACTGTTATATCAGATATAATGAAAAATCAACAAGTTTTAATCGCGGAAAACAAAGATCTAAAAGAAAAAGTTAATTACCTAGAGGCTACGGTTTCTGACCTACAGTATAACCAAAACAGTGATAGTGTAGAAATTATAGGCCTTACTGAAACACAAAACGAAAATGTAAATGTAATTGCGGAAGCGATTATTAATTTAATTGGTGTTAACATTAACGTTGCCCAAGATATATCCAAAATTTATCGGAGGATCAGAATTAATACAGCAAACTCTAAGAAGTCACCAAATCCGCTTGTAATTACATTTAGGAGTAAAACTATACGAGATGATTTTTTAGAAAATGCAAAAAAAAATCGAAACCACTTACTCTGCCAAAATCTTCATAAAACCCTACCTAAAGATAGATTTTTTGTTAATGAACTTCTAACCCCATATACTAAAAAACTACTTTATGAATCGAAAATGTACGCAAAATATAAGGATTTCAAATTTATCTGGGTAAATAACGGAAAGGTCTTACTACGTAAAGCCGATGGTAGAAAAATTTATAAAATAGATCATTTAAAAAAACTAGAACAAATATAGAATTGTAAATTAGCCAGAAATATAGTTTTTTTGTTTTAATGATCTTATCTTTACACGAAAACATTTTTAAACCCACCTAACCTAATTTATGAGAATTATTATCCGGGTTATTATACCATTGATCAATATCACTTATCCCTGAAAAATAATCAGAATGGATTTAAAATATTCCACGCAAACATTCGAAGTATCTCTGAACATTTTGATGAACTTTGCTAATGTTAGATAACCTTAATGCAAATTTTGATATTATTTTTCTAACTGAATGTTGGCTCGAACAAAAAAATACAAAAAACTTTCGAATGAATGGCTATTTAACCTACTATTCAAGCTGCTTTAAAAATTGAATTGATGGAATTATTGTATTCGCTCGAGATAACCTCATTATAAATATTCATGAAGTAAATATTGCTGAATCCAATAACCGATATTTAGATCTCCTACTTAATTATAAACCTATAAGAATACTATGCATTTACAGATCGCCGAATAGCGATGTGAAAGAAACTATTGATAATTTAAATCAAACTTTGATTGACTTTGAAAAATCTAACGTACGCGATTGTGTTATAATTGGAGATATCAATATTGACAATCTGTCAATCACTCCGGAGAGAGGACTTTCGGACTACTTAGATATTTTATCAATCCATGGGTACCTTACGCGCATAAAAAATTATACTAGAGTAACTGAACATATTAAATCGTGTCTAGATCACTGCTTTACCAAACAGGATATGGGAGATAACCATAGTACATGCTACATCTTACAAACCTCAATTACGGACCACTACCCTGTAATATTAGATATCGAAGCTGAAAACAAAAAAAATGGAAACTAATCCAGAAAAACCAAATCAATCAGATATATCCACGATTAAACTTGACTACGATAAGTTGAAATTATTACTAGGTTTTGAAGACTGGAGCTCTGTCATTAATAAGCAGAATATAAATGAAGCTATGAGTTGTTTTATTGACTGACTAAAGTTTTATACTGACTTAGCATCTACCAAAACCGCTTTCAATAACACTCAAAGGAAGAAATACGCTAAACTGAAACCATGGATGACTAACGGCCTAATTTTCTGCATAAAAAACGTGACAAAATCCATCAAAAGCTATTAAAAGAACCATTCAATAAAAATTTAAAACTATTCTATAAATCATACAGGAACAAACTTAACAATTTAATAAAACTGAGAAAACATAACTATTGTAAAGAACAAATAGAACGAGCCAACAAAAATTGTAGAAAAATATGGAATATTATTAATGAATCTACATCTAGACTAAAAACAAACCATCCTATTATGAAAAGAAAGAAGTAGATGCTATTAAAAACCCGGTTGAATATGCAAATTGTTTCAATATGTATTTTTCACAAATTGGAGAAAAAATGGCTAAAACGATTACAAGGGACAATACGCTCACTCAACCACAAATTACAAATCCTTTGTCAAACTCTATATATTTGGAACCAGTGAATGAAATGTTACTAATACAATTGGTTAAAAGCCTAAATGATAGTTCCTCTGTTGGCCATGATGGTGTAAGCGCTAAATTGATAAAAAATGCATTAGACTTTATAATTAGCCCTCTAAAATATTTAATTAATTTAAGGATAGATACTATGATATATCCTGAATTATGTAAAGTAGCTACCATTAGTCTTATACACAAAACAGGAGACCGCACACACCTCGCCAATTATAGACCAATCTGCGTCCTAGATCATATATCAAAAATTATTGAAAATTGTATAAAAGATAGATTGTTAAACTTTTTTAAAAACATAGAATAATATCAGAGAATCAATTTGGTTTCCAGAAAGATTTATCTACTAGTGATGCTCTCTATCAATTTACAAAAACCATAACGACTGAACTAGATTGCGGAAAGAAGGTCTTGGCCGTATTTTTGGATCTGACAAAGGCATTCGATACAATCTCACACGAAATATTACTAGTAAAACTTGATAACATTGGTGTTAGAGGCTGTGCGTTATCCTGGTTTAGGTCATACCTACAAAATAGAAAAACAATTGTAAAAATTAACCATAAACTAAGTGAAACGGTGTTTGTCAATTATGGTGTACCACAGGGTACAATATTAGAACCCATCCTATTTTTAATCTATATAAATCAGTTCTGTAATTCTAATATATCTGATGGACTTGTATCCTTTGCGAATGACACCGCTTTAATCTTTACCGGAGATAACTGGGAAAACGTCAATGAAAAAGCAAATTTAGGTCTCAAAAAAGCTAAATTATTATTGGACCAAAATATCTTGAGTCTAAATGTTAATAAAACAAAGTTTATAACCTTTACTCTAAGGAAAATAGACCAACCAAATACGCTAAATATACAAATACATAATTGCCAATCTCACGGATATAAAAGATGTAATTGCCCTAATATAGAAAGAAATCAGTACATAAAATATCTTAGAATATACATAGACGCCCGCCTAAAATGGGATCAACACGTAAACTATCTAGTAAAAACACTACGATACATATCCTATAGTATATACTTAGTAAATTCCTCAATATGAGACTAATTCGAATGGTGTATCTTGCATTAGTACAATCACTATTGACATATGGGATCAACACATGGGGTAACACGTATCAATCAGTTCTAAACCCTCTTAAAACACTACAAAATAGAATTATACGAGCATGTCTTCATAAACCATATGGCTATTCAACAGAGCTATTATTTAAGCAATTTGAGGTATTGTCTATAAAACAACTTTATGTTGGTAGCGTGCTAGTTGAAGGATATAAAAAGAATAGATTTACAGATATAATTAGCCATGAAGTAACTACGCGATCAATATCGAGTAGAAATGTCCGCATCCCAAAAATGAAAACCGATCTAGGCCAAAGACACGCTCTATACATTGGTCCTAGGGTATATAATAATCTAGAGAATAATTTGAAAATCATAAATAATATTAATCTGTTTAAAAAAATAGTGAAATATTGGATTTTTAAAACTAACTTGGATGATATACTATAACTGAAAAATTATATTAGGAATCAACTTGCTCCCCTTATTTCCTGTATTATTTACCTTTTCTAGTGTATATATATTTTGAGACTACTCGAAAGCCTCAACCCATTGACATCTAATTCGTGCAACCACCCACGCACAAGTTTTCTTATGTGGGTGGTTTAAAGTCCTTTAAACTTGTCGTTTATTGTTACATAACAATTTTTAAACACTGGGATTAAATTAAATAAAAAAAACTAACTGCGAACGTTTTATATTTGAAGCTTAGTAAAAAATAATTTAAAAACCGGTTAGTTCTCTCAAAAAGGAATTTATATAAGAAAGTCTAAAATGGCGTCCGGTGCACTCGTGATATTCGACTCAAACGACTCCATTTGCCTTACGGGAAATAAAATTTAAAGCGCTCTTCGAGAAGAAATAGCTTGAAGTCATGAGAAGACGCGAACGAGCCATAGAACGAACTCGAGACGATCAAAAAGAGCAACGCGAACGGTACAATTAACGCAAAGCACTGCAAGGTGCCAACGTACGAGCCAGGTGACCTAGTACTTGTTCGTAGAGAACCGTTTTCTAGTGGCGAACCACGGAAAACGAATGCCGCATACAGAGGGCTACACATAGTAACTCAAAAACTGAAGTATGATCGGTACGTCATAGCGCTTTTATAGAAATACGGCTCCAGCTGATAAGCTGAAACACTTTATAGTCGCGGACAGCGACCACCATTCTAGTTCTTAACAGTCTCATGACGATGTAAAAAATGAAAGACTGAATAAACACCCACAATCGAAGTCGTTAACCGAACCAGCACAGGAACAGGACAACGTTTTAACTGACGAAGACCAACATGATTAAAATTACTTTGTCTAATTGTTTGACCCTTGATTTAATTTAATTCACGTAATAACATAATGTTTTAAGTAGAAGGACAAAATTTTTGTTACGAACTTTAACTATGTACAGACTGTTAAAAAAGTCTGCGCGTTGCAGTTTTCGCGCATATTTTACTATATTTCAAAACCTATTCAAGCTAGCGCTCTGGAATAAAGTGCGTTATAAAAGTTTTGCATTTCTCTTTCATATTTTACCCGTTTCACAGTTGTCCTTTGCATACTTATACCGGAAACCGGAAATGTCAAAATTATCAACTTTGATAATATTGGATTCTCGAGGATATAAATGCGATTTTCGGATTCCTTGGGGTCGATTCATATTTGAAAAGTTTTCACCAAATTCAATTCGGATGAATAGGTCACGAGTAATCAGCCTTTATTCAAAATCTGGCAACTTCGATTTAAATGGCGATAATTCATAATCGAGTATCGAATCTTTATTGTAAAACACTTTTATTTTAAGGATTGTGGGGCGAAGGTACATCTTTTCAAGACTTTAGTAAGTTTATTGAAATTTTGGAAAAAGGGTAAATATAATTTTTGACGCCACACTATCACCACTACCGTCAATAAGATGGCTTCAAAAAGAATTTTTGTCTTCTTAATACAACTATTTTTCATTAAAAAACCTTTTAGGGGCGTAGCTGCCATGGAATATATCGCCTGCGATTTAACACAGAAAGGAGCCTTTATATGTCGGCAGTTCAGTCTTAAAGGAGTTAACAGTCGATTGAAAATATGCAATAGTGAATAGAGACGAACAAGCCACAATTATTTACGACTATGCTGCCGAAATGGTAAAAAGATTATTCATTAACCCTATCTAAAAACTAGTTTAAAATTATGAATACAGCGTTTCAAAAAGAGGATGAAGGCATAGTCAGTGTAGATTGGCGCTATGGGCTATCAAAATATTTTATTTTCTATTATAAGAGTAATATTGTACTATCTATTCCTATTTGACTAGTGGATTCGCATCATTAACTACGCATTAAAATTCAACAAGTTGGAAAAACCAAAATATTACCTCTCCGAGTCGAGATGATTAATGTTCTTTTTAACACGAATAACTAGTTTTAGCATTACCATGTAGTCCACTTTCAATAAAATAAAAAAGAATAGTAGGAGTCATATTTTTGCGCCACTCGTGTGATGTAAATGTCATAACCAGTAAGATGTAAGCCTTGGTATTTGGGCGTGTCTTTCAGTTTCTTGCAGCACACTCAAATATTGCGCTAACATAAGCAAGTTACTCAAGCTGTAAGTTGCCCGAGCAGCTAGCGTCTGTGAGCGCATTATTAGAGTGGGCTATGTTACCACTAGCCTAAATAGGCACCTCCCTTCGCCGAGTAAGAGGCGACCTAGGGTAAGCTAGAAGGAAGGTATACCTACTAAAATAAGTGAGTCTCTGTATTGACTTATTGATTGTAGGTATTAACTAAAGGGCCTTTTGAATATACGAAATGACATTTATCTCCCGAATTCGAAATACACCTCATTTTACTAATGAAAACGATTGACCTGAAGCCGGCACGAATTTATAACACGCGAAACTGCATTTATCATAAATGTTGAAATATTTGCTTTGACTAAAATTGCTTAAAACACGAAATGCTTTCGTTTTAAACTAACATTAAAACCTTTAGATTTAAGAAATCAATGCTAATTCCATTAAAACAAATGTTGAAAGTTTTGGCCTTTTTAAACAGACGCTCTCGAGCAATGTAACAGTTTATCACGTATCCCGAACCCGTCGAAAGTATTACCAAAGATTTGCTCGAGCTCTCGGATCAACGCTGTCGGCAAAGTTATGTAACGTCAAATAAAATCCAACGGTAAGTTTATCAATTTCTGGCAATGTATGGCAAACCCGCTTCACATCGTGGATAGCTGAAAATTCCACGAGTGTCTCCTACTGCGCCCGATTGACAATAAGTGATAATAGAAGTATATAATACTTCTCTTCGAGAGAAGTGTACCACAAAGCGGGTTAACAGTAACGTCACATTTAGAGCAAGGTTACTAAACCGAATCACATAAACGATAAATAGTTCCCTCTTCATTACTCTATTAGCGCTTAAATATTTGGCAATACGCGCTTGTGCATTTTGTCCCACGTCAAGACGAGGTTCGTGGAATAATTGCTGGGGATTTAGTACCAAACAACTATAGAATTCACCTTACGGTGCGATGCCCATTTGTAGTAGAGAGCTGCACGGAACGGAATATTTTCCGTTTTCCGCGGATTCCGTTCCGGTCCGCCGACTTAAAACGGAATCGGAGGGAAGAAAGATCTATATAACGGAAACGGATCGGAAACGGAAGAGCTAATGAACGATTTTATGGAAACGGAACGGAAGCGGAAAAGCTAATGAACGATTTTGTGGAAACGAAACGGAAGCGGAAAAGCTAATGAACGATTCTGTGGAAACGGAACGGAAACGGAAGAGCTAATGAAGGATTTGTGGATAAGGAACGGAAACGGAAGAGCTAATGAGCGATTTTATGGAAACGGAACGGAAACAGGAAAAAATGTGTTATGGTTAAGGCATGGATAAAGAATACCCGCGAGGAGTTTTCACTCTACAGGATAGGCAACTCCCTATCTCGACCGACAGCTTATTCTGAATATACTCTATTACAGCATCGGTTTTCAGCACGCGCAAAGCTAGGTCTCTATGTAACTTAACTTTGTACGTGATGTCACGAGACGAAAAACTTCAGGATTTAATGTATCCGCGAGTTTTTTTAGCTCGAGTGTAAGGACCTCAAGGCTTTAGTTTCTGAAGCGTGAAATTGCCTACAGCCTGCTGCAAGTATTTGAATCTAAGGCCTGAGCACAAAGCTAGGTTGCATAGAGACCTAGCAATGCGCGTGCTGACAACCTATCTTGTAACAGCGTATGTACAGAATAAGCTGTCATTCGAGATAGGGAGTTGCCTATCCTATAGCGTGAAAAGAAATTTGCTCACGCGCATTTTTTATCCACGGTTAAGGAATTGAATAGGATCGGACACAGATCTTTTGTTCTCTGAGCTGCACCGAAAGGAATTTTTTTCCGTTTTCCGCGGAGTCCGTTCCGTTTTGCCGGATTAAAACGGAAACGGAAGAGCTAATGAAGGAGTTGTGGAAACGGAACGGAAACGGAAAAGCTAATGAACCATTTTGTGGAAACGGATCGGAAACGGAAAAGCTAATGAACGATTTTGTGGAAACGGAACGGAAACGGAAGATCTAATGAAGGATTTGTGGAAACGGAACGGAAACGGAATAGCTAATGAAGGATTTTTGGAAACGGAACGGAAAAAGGAAAAAAATATCTTATGGCCACGGAATTGAAACGGATCGGACACAGATTTTTTGTTCTCTGCAGCTCTCTAATTTGTAGTTTGACGAGCGGGAAAGCAAACTAAAAGGGTCAGCCAGGGAAGAATGATGTTACATAACTAAAGCATTAAGAGGATACAGGGTGTCATCCTTCTTCTAATATCCCCTTCTGGTGATAAGAAAAGGCCGCAATTGCGTGAACTTTTGGTGGAAGCCCCGCCATTTTGAGGTCAGATTTTCTTCGTAACCCTAGCCGATCGCCGCGTAAATCTTAACCCTATCGATGATAATGGATTGGAAGCCAATGATATTTTCAGGCGCACTTGATCAACGTTAGATTTTTCAATGAGTTTTAAAACACCTCAGCTTTTCCTTTTTAAACTGATTTTTATTGATCTTCAAAGCGAATGAGCCATAATGTGAGGCCTGCTAGATTTAATGATTTTCAAGGGACCAAAACTCGCGTACTACGCGTCGTAGTTTCATCTCGATTCGTTTTTCCTAGTTTAGAATTACTTTGCTAGGGCATCATGGAGTTCAAACTCTATTAGCTATATTATTTTATTTTAAATATGATGTCAAAGCGAAAACAAGCTAAGGGCAGACACCCGTCATTCGCTGAGGGTTGGGCTCTAAATCAAACAGCCCAAACGTTTCAATTTACATTTTCCAATTTTTAGCTAGGTGTAGTTGCGATGGTGTTTTAACTGTGTGCGTGTGTTTGTAGCCAGGGGTACCGAAAAACAAGCGTGGATAGAAACCGATTAAGAAAAGATCCACTATCACCTTGGAGCTCGTACTGTGAAAAAAATTTCGAAAGGAAGTACATTACAGCTTTGATATGAGTTTAAAGCAGTTTTCCTGATTCGGGATGGACGTAAAAACAGTTTTTCGGGACCCTTGTTAAAAAAATCTTCTTCAGGCTCTTAGAAGTATTGGAAAAGAAACAAAATTGGAATCGTCAAAGCATTCTCCCTTTTATATTGCGACAACCCTCAAATTTTAGTTTAATTTGATGGACAGCTGTATCAAAGCCGACTGATTTGAGAGCGTTTCAGACTAAAATATTTTCTTTTTACTCTCGTTTTGGGGTTAGCGAGGGGGAATTGGGAATACGGGCAAGGTAGCTAGAATGAGAGATTCAGTTTCAGGCGGAGAGAGCACTATTTATAAAGGGTGGGTTGGTATATATGTCGCCAATTGCGAAGCCTTGTCCAATCGATTCTACTCATTACTCTAAAAGATCTGACACTCTTTCACGTCTAAGTAATGCAAATAACGGTATAGGAAATATACATATCTGGTGATTATTTATAACGTACTCACTCACGTGTATTTTTCGAAAGATGTACTAACTTTGCAATTTGACTTACGGCGAAACACCGATTTCTTCAAAATTAAATAAATTTATATTCCAGTGTATTAAGAATGAAAATCATAATTTTCTTAAGGCTAAAACAATTTTTTTAAGAAAATGTTGTGGACAGCACTGTTTCATATTTGGTTGCTAAGAGCAACGAAAACTTGATAAAATAACTGCATAAAGCAAACTTTGGCCAAACATTGTCACAATATTTTAATAAAGTCATAACAGCGTTCATTTTAATCGAAAATGCTTTTAAAAGAGTCTATTAGTGTATAGAAAATAATCTTGGAGGAGGAAAGTTTGATTCCGGAGTAGGGTAGTTGGTAGACATTTGTAGCTGTTTAAAAATACGAGAATGCTTTTTTGGGGTTGGGCAGCAGTTAGTGCTGCCACCTCTCGATTAAAATATGAAAGTAGATTACTCCCGTATAATAGAAGTTATTTTTCCTATAAAAAAGTGGACCATAAAACGTATGCTCAACCCAAAATCGGCGCTTTCAGAGTTGATTTTACGTCCACGCATATGAAGGGCTCTCGTGTTAGCCATATAGTGTATAATTCTCCAGAAACAAACTTTCCACCTCTAAGGGAGAATGATTTTATCAGGAAATAAATGATAATTTAACCTCAAAAGCAAAGCAACTGGAGGTAAACAGACGCGTCCATAATAATAACGAGCTCTTTCAAAGACAATTTACCCAAAAGATAGAGGCAAACGCATCCTAAAATTGAAGGCATTTCGTGCAAACATTATAATCGACTCGCATTGATTCCACTAAGAGTGAAAAATATTGCTTGAAAATATTTGTTCATTTAGCATTGACTCTAATAGCAGACTGTAGGTTTATTTGAAGCTACTCTAGAACTGTCTAGATCCCATTAGCGTTGCGAACTTTAAGAATAGAGTGTTTTATATATTTTAATTTAAAATACTTCAGGGAATTACAAAGGGACGTTTTAAACCAGAACACTTAACGAAATACGGACCAAATACTTTTAAGGAGTTAGGGAAATTGACAAGAATTGCTCCAATACTACAGGATTGCTTCGTGGTAATGCAACACGCTCTGTATAGGACTCAGAACTGAAGATAGAATCATGGATTTCAGATTCTCGTTGTTATCTGTAGGAAATCAAAAATATTCACTGTCCAAGGGGTGTATTTGGGCAATTTCTATATATATATTTATTTTTTCGGCTCAGTATGACAATTTCTCGAACTTGTTATTGACGAAAGGAGATATGTCTGTGCAGTATCCTCTATTGACCATTTTCCGATTCTATTACATTCTATGTAATTTGCGAAACGTAACGTACGTCCAGTTTTATATATTAAATACATATATTATATCAGAGATAGATTTAATTTTAGAAATAGAAATGGAGATTAGAAAAATCTGGGCTTGTGTCAAAGTCCCGGACCCCCTACCACGGGACGGAGGAGGGTATGAAAGAAAAGGTGGGAGCGCCATAGCAATTACGCATTTTCGCTGTCCTCGTCAGCAACGTCATCTAAATGTAGTTTAAACGAGCCAATAAGAAAATTTAAACATTGGAAGTAGGGGCTCTATACTGGGCTACGAGTCGGACTGAAGGAAATTTTAACCGTTCTCTATTCCTACTTCTAATATTAAATCTAACCCTGATTATTTATATAAATTATATATTATATAATTTTTGAGATAAGTTAAATGTCGTTATTAATCAGAAGTAAAGAGTGTTTCAACATTTCCCATAATCTTAAAACAATAATCTTAAGCTTTGTAAATAACTTTATCTATCTAAACTAAATCATATCATCAAAATGATAAACATACTTTTCTCGGGAAAGAAGATTCGGTAAAAATTGTTATGAATATCGACTTATTGCAATAGTTCTTCATTCAAACAGGTTGAAATGGGTGGATAATAACAAAGCACGTAACGACCTGATCCAACTTAATGAAACAATTTTGAGTGATGAGAAGCACTCATGGGAGAAAGCCATAGTACATGGGGTATGAATACTGAACGAGGAAGATTTAAATTCATTCCGAGTTAAAATATAAAATACTTTCACGGTTCATGTTTGTAACGTAATTTTCTTTTAATAGATTACAGACGCGGTTGCTATAACTTATTTCCCAAATTTTGGAGTATTGTATCGAAGTCACGTGTCACCAGCTTTGCAAACTGTGTCCTATTGTATCTTAACGTGTATCAAGGATAAAGAAAATCAGGCTGAAAGTCGTCTGGCGATAAAAGACTTCAACGGAACTATCTGGTTGACGATGATTTCCTGTGTGGTCTTAATGGCGCTAGCATCATCCTTTCTAAAGTACATCAAATCAACTAAGATGAATTCTCTACGCCGCCTTCTCTATGATAACGTTTGGAAATACATCTCTGGTCTCCTCGAAAACTATTAAGTTCATTCGCATTTGTTTAAGTTGCTCACAAGGATTTCCAAATTAGAAAAAGTTTAGGCGCTCATATTTTTTTCCAAGCGTAAATATGTTTTCTAATTCGGATTCAGATTATGATGATGAAGGTGATGGAACTGCGGAGAGAATTCTATTTCTGGGCTGGTTAATAGGCGCAATGTTTTTTGTCAAATGTTATTCGGGATTATTGAGCGGCGAACTATTAATTTCCAAGGATTTACACATCGACAGTATGGACGACGTCCTAGGACAACCTCTATTAACACCAATTATGTTGACAAACACACGAATTTATGAGATAATAACAGATGGAGTAATACTATGACCTGTCAATTTGCCATTGTAATAGTTAAGGGTTTAATAATGAGGAGCTCAAAATTAAGGCTATAAGTTGATGTTTAAAACATCAAAGACCGATAGTAAACCATTAGCTACTTAACTAGGGTAGTGATTTGCCGTTTAAATTTTAAGTTTTATCGCCATGTTCTGATATTGGAAGTAAATAACATAAAAAACGATTAAGTGCCAACTTGGTGTAAGCGAAAAACGAGCTTCCCCCAGAGAATAATTAAATACGTTGGTTATGATTGTGAAAAATATTATTACAGAAAACTGAAAATGGCGAATATTCTCCTTTTATGAAGAGAGTCCGATCGGATAGTCAATACTTGAAAAAAATAAAGCAGTTATATTTTTTCCCCGACCACATGTTTGCCAGTGGCGTAGGTGCATTTTTTTACGAAAGGGACAGTTCGCCATTCTTTCTGTATTTAATGCGACATGAACTCAAAAAATATGATAACGAGTATTACATCGGGAAAAACAATTACGAAGCTATTGCTATACACTACTTGTTCAACAAGAGACTGCCAAGAAACATCCTCAACCAACTGGACTATTTGTAAGATACTAAAAACCCCAAATATTTAATGATTATCATTTATGATAGCAGTATCGCCTTCTATTTGTACAGGTGTTTGCGATTTGTGGAGACGCGACAAGCTACACCTAACAAACGGATATACATTATGAAAACTGCAGCCAATGTTTTGCCAGCATCATCGCAGATTGAAGACTTCTCGTCCTTGTCAGTGGACTTTCTGTTGCGGGCCTTCATCGTCTACTTAAGCGGAAATTCGATTTCTACAGTTGTCGCCATTTGCGAAGCCTCGACCACGATATTCTATTTATTGCGCAAACAGATCCGACTCTCTTTCGCGTCTATGTTATAAACATAACATGCAAATAACATTAATATATTAAATGACCATTGTTGCTAATTATTATTTTCTAAAGAAAGTTTCAAAATTTTAACCATGACCGATTGAATCTGAATGAAGAAATCCATAACCCACTAAAATACTTGTTGTTTTCCAATGATGCTTTAAATTTGATATTTTACCTACGCACAATAACCCATTTCTTGAAAATGAAAACTAAATTATATTTCAGTTTATTGTGAATGAAATAAATAATTTTTGATTAATTTGTATCTGTAACTTCGATGCTGAAACTATTGGATTTGGAAATGTTATTGGTAGCATTTGTTATAGTTTTGGTTGTTAAGAGCAACGAAAACTTTTTAGAAATCTCCATTATTCAAACTTTTGGCAAACATTGTCACAATATTTTAATAAAGTCATTGGATCGTTCATTTTAATCTAAAATGTATAGCGAATAATCTAAGAGGAGTAAAGTTTGATTCCGAAGTAGCATTGTTAGTAGACTTTTGTAGCTGTTTAAAAATCCGAGAATGTTTTTTGGGGTTGGGCAGCAGTGAGTGCTGCCACCTCTCGATTTAAATCAGAAAGTAGATTAGCCCCGTATAATAGAAGCTATTTTTGCTATAAAAGGTGGCGCCTAAAACGTATGCTCAACCTGAAATCGCCGTTCTACGAGTAAATAAAATGAGAAGTGGCTCTGGTGTTAGCCCTAAAAGGAATCAAACTTTCCTCCTGTAAGGAATAATGGTTTTGTCGGAAAATAAATGACGGTTTAAGCTGAAAAGAAAAGCAAATGGAAGTAAACAGACGCGTCCAACTGACAATTTTCCCAAAAGATAGAAGCGAACTTCATTATGTCAGCTCTCTAAAATCGTAGGCACTTCGTGTAAACATTATTACCGATTCACTTTAATCTCATTAGAGTTGTTCCACGAACTTCATAACATTGAGAGTGTTTGTTGATGCTTAAAAATATTTGTTCATTTTGTATCGACTGTAAAAGCGGACTGTATGTTTGATTTGAAGTTAGTCTAGAATTGTCTAGATCCCATTAGCGGTGCGAACTCTAAGAATAGTGTGTTTTAAGTTAGATAATATTTCTGAATTAAAAATATTTCAAGAAAAACTAATGGATGCTTATAAACAGAGAGATTCACGAAATATAAACCAAATAATTTTAGGGAGTTAGAGAAAACAACAAGAATTCCTCGGAACCTCGAGGTAATGCAACAAGCTCTGGAAAACTGAAGATAAAATCATGGATCTCGTTCGTATCTGTAAGAAAATAAAATTATTCACTGACCAAGAGGTCAATTAACGCTTTTTCAATATTTTTTTTGGTTTTGGCTCAGCGTCACAATTATTGGATTTTAACCCTGCATGTAAGATAAAGAAAGAAACATCTATTCGTAACGAAAGTTTAATGAGCTAATAATAAAAACAGGTAGTACAATACTTTATATAACATTAGTCATCAATAAAAAACAAACTAAACAAATCCACTCTCAGATAACGAAAAACAGGGAAAAACATCCGTTATTCATTTTTTAGTATGCTGGCGCTCTACCCCAACAAATCGCACGTGAACCAGGGACGCTCGCTGATTGGATGTACGCCACCAACGCCGGCGCGGTTTTCCTTTATAGCTACAGTAATTGTGAAATACTTTACCTGCGTTGAACTCTTCCCGTTGTTATTGATGCGCCTAGAGTTGCCACGTCCTCAGTTTTGTGCAGAGTCAAGTTGTAACGGCCTCCGACGTTCTGGTAGGGGTGATTCTGAAATTTCAGTATTCTACAGGACCGGTAGGCCCTTGTAGATATGACTTGATACTCTTTTGTAACGTTAAAGCAAAATTCACATGCTTTTACCAATTTTCCTATGGAGATTAACATGGGGTTTTTCGTGATATTTAACCACCTCTAACTGAAAAACTAGAGCGAAGTTACTTTTCGGAATACTCTTAATTTAACAATTAAGTATTCAGGGTGTGCGATCGGCTAGTCTAATCAGAAAAAATTAAGTCTAAGTATGTTAATTTTAGTTAATTACGGAAGTACGGCTCTTCAGTTAAACGTCAGGTTAACCTGTTAGCGCGCTGATACCCATTTCTTCAATTTTCAACCAGATAGAGAACAAGGGAGGGCCTAGCTTTGTGCCTGATAACAAGTTAAGTTGACATTTTCAGTTTGCTTCATTCTGTGCTATAGCGCGAGCAGCCTGCGTCCCCGAGTCGCGTGATCCAGGAAGCTATGATCTTAAGAAGATACAGGCTCCATGGTTGAACTAGTTTTTGAGCAGTCGACGCTTGTTTAATATTTTGTCGAGCTTGAAGAACATTATTTGGATTTTCTAACTAACTATAACACCCTTAGAAACAAATACGTCGTTATAAGGTCGAATTTTCGTCTAGAAACGTAATTCAGGTAAATAATTACAGTTAATAGAGGTTTTTATATCATTTAAAGTAAGCTTTTCGACGTTCTTTACGGCCAAGGCTTAAGTTGTATTTTAGTTTGTCTATGTAATATAGTGTTTATAGTGTCTTTCCTATTAAAGATTATAAGAAAGCTAATTTCCAGCTCTGTGCCTCTGTTTTGGAATTACAAAATACGCAGTCTGCTTCGATTCATGCTATAATGTGTTTTCCCTACAGCAGTTAATATAGTGGTGTTTACATTAGCGCAGTTAATTCAACATTCTCATTTGAGGACAGGTATAAACGGTTTCATTATTTGTTAACCCCACTAAAATGCTACTAATTGTGAAGGTGTGTTGTATAATTCCTGAAACTAAACCAATGTAGAGGACCAGATTATTCGTTAAAACAATTTTGATCCTATTGAATCAGTCATACTGTGATGTTACGTTATCATTTGTTACCAACAGTGGATTGTTTAATTCATAAGTAACAGTGGTACTGGTTAATGCAGTAGGACAGTGTCGTTATATAATTTAATTAGGCAAATAATTTTCATGTTTACATCACAGATTCTCTCAATGTAACCACGTTGGAAACGGAGGGTTACGTTGTTTGCCATTTTCAACGGTCCACATTGCCGTTTGTTTATTGGTTTAAATTGCTTTGAATTGTATAGGTATTTGATTTAATTACTGGTATTCAAGCTAAACTATAGAATAACATCATTCATTAACATATTGTATAGATAATCTTTATGTTACCACAAACCTAGCACAGGATATGATAAAAATTGAACGCAATGTGTTGGAAGTAATAAAAACTCCTCTAAACATTAGAGTTAATGTGAATTATTTATCAAAAGTCATTTTATAAGCTAAATGAGCACTGACGACAAGTTAATTTCAACGCAATTAAGTGTAATAATTAACGTGAAATTAAACCAAAATATACATTTTTTTGGATGAAAACTCAGATAACTCTTAAATGATGTTCTTGATTAAGATTGTATCTACCCTAGCCGTTGGTAAAGCCGCATGTTTTCTCTTTCACACTTAAGCTAATTTAAATTATCTCCAAAGTACCTTAATAGGCGGGAAATTCAAAAGTTTAGCGTAAATTGAGAATCAAAAACTCCATTAAAAATTGCAATTAAGGTGATGCATACATTTAAACTCATTTTATAACCTAAATGTACACTGCCAAAACACAATCCTACGTTAATTTTAACTCAATTTAATATAATTAACGTAAAATTAAACCAAAATATACATTTTTGGATAAAAGCTCAAATAACTTTTAAATAAACTGTTTAATTATGATTAAAACTACCCAAGCCATTGGTAAAGCCCAATATTTTCTATTTCACACTTAAGTTCATTTAAAGTACATTAATTGCGGCGAAATTCAAAAGTTTTTGGTTAAAAAATGAATCTGTGGAAAAATATTAAACTACACTAAACATTGCAATTAGGGTAAAAAATTCAAATAAATTTTAAGCTTAATCCACTCTCACGAGACACGCTCAAATTAAGATTAAAACATCACAAGTTTTTCGCACAGCCAACGTAGTTTCCCATTTCACTTTCAAATTAATTTAAATGATCATTAAAATATATAAAAAATACATTAAAATTTTAGGGTAATTGCAATTAAAGTTAATATTTTATTGAAACTTGTATTTTTAACTAAATCCACACTAGATATACAAGATAAGCCGTTAAATTTAACTCAATCAAGTATAGTTAATGTGAAATTAACCCAAAACACGAATGTTTTGGGTAAATTCATGGATACCTTATAACAAAACTAAAAAATTAAAATTAAAACTACACTTATCTTTCACCCAGCCTCCATTTTCCTGTTTAATTCTTACGATTAATTAAATTGCATTTTTCCCATTTTTAAAAGAGAGCCATTGAAAAGGCGCGATATTTAAAAGTTTTGGGGTTTGCAGTTTAGGAGAATTTCTTATTCAAACTCGTATAATAAACTGCAATAACACTAATAAAAGAAGATAAGCCGTTAATTTCAACTTAATAACCATATTTAATGTGAAATTAATCGAAAACAACAGGTTTTTTGGGTAACTTTAGATAACCATTAACTGAAATAACAAAATAAGATTTAACTACGCGAGATGTTCTTTCAGCCTAAATGTTTTCCTATTTAACGCTAAAATTAATTACATTATCACTATAATGCATTAATAGGCTCCAAATACAAAATTTTAGGGTAAGGAATGTGTCAAAATGTAACTTTTCCATTTAAATTTTAATATATAATTAACATAGTTCACCAGCAACAATTTAATCTGGCAACATTCAATGTAATAATGTTGCCAATAAAACAAGGGCGTCTAGCCCATAACTAAGCCACATCGCTAGCCATCTCTCGCTATCCCTAATTCAATAAATTTTCTTCTTCAGAAATATCACTTCATACCAGTCAAGTGGGGGGAGGAACAGAAAATTTTAAAGCACAGTCTTACGATAAATCTTGAAATTTGGGTCTCAAATTACAACCTCTAATCTGTTTGGTACACATCAACGTCAACGTAAATATTCAACGTGATTACCATTGTGGTGCAGGCACTCTTCATCTGTCCATGTCTTGCAATAAATTTACAAGCAACGAACTCATGACGCAGGATGTCCAAGTAAATGTTTTCGGAGATTTTCTTATCAAGAAAAAGGGTCCGATAATTTGGTTTCCAAGAATGCCAACCCAAAAATGCACGTTATGAAGGTTTAAGGTACCATCCCTAAATAGCCTCGTCAGAGAACAGTACCTTTCTAAAAAATAATGGATCGGCTTCAACTAGTTCACGCAAAGGTTTTGCCGTCTTGGGTAATCCTCGTAATCATCATGTTTAATTTGCCCTGGTTTGAATACCCTGGCATTTTGCTAAGAGACGAGACTAATAAAATTCGAATCTAACTGCTACGTAACGACGATTACTTTTCACTACGGCCTTTTTTCTCGGTTCCACAGACAACTCGGAACTTCTTCAAAGTTATTCCCAAAGAAACCTTTATGTTTTCCTTATTTTGTCCAAAGTTTAAGGTTAGGGGTGTTTAAAAATTGGCCAACCATTATTACAATGGTTTTTTTACAGTATTTGTGCCTTTTTAACAGGCGTATTGTTACAATTGTAACACTACAGACCTTGTATTTCTAATGGGACCGGCAATACCGCAACACTGAGCCGAAAAACCAGGATGTAATTGTTTGGACCTATCGGGTCAGGACATTGGAGGACCAAACATACCGTGGTGTCACGTGTCGAACGTTAAAGCGACCTTCACCACAATACACACCATGACCTGCTCAAGCTGACAATCTTTGAAAACTCAACTTTGAGCGCTTTGAGGAACTTCCGGTCTCTTTAGATATACAGGGTCTTTCAGTTTAGCTAAGTAGTAGAATTACAGTAGTTATTCTCGTTTTCAGCAAAATGCCAACTTATTCTAACCAGGAAAAATTGGATAGCACGTTTATTTTGGGTGAAGGTCGTGGTAACCTTCAACCAGAGAGAATTTTACACATGTGTAAAACTCTCTCTGGTTCAACAAAAGGCAGTGCTATATGCCGAACGGTCTCTACACCGACAACATTTGAGTGCGAGGACTTTCGTGATTTCGGTAGTGCAAGATCGTGAACGTAGAAGAGACTGTATAGTCTGTAATGAGGATAGAGACTTTGACATCGTAGATAGTTTTAAAGCCAATCTCATGCTAGTAGTAGAGCGGTGGAAAAAGAAGTTGCACTAAGCCATTCTACTGTTCGTGCCAGTTTACAAGGGCACTACTACCGGCATAATCTTATCCCCCTACATCAATCCTTAACGAAAGAGAAGAACCTAAGACGGCAATACCATTAGTCTTACCATGCGTCATGAGTTTACTGCTTGCAAATGTATTGCAAGACATGGACAGTCGTCTGGAAGAGTGCCTAAACCACAATGGTAGACACTTCGAATATTTACGTTGAGCTGTTTGCCAAACAGTTAAGAGGTTGCAATTTGAGGCCCAGGTTCTAAGACTAATCGTAGTACTGTGCTTTAAAATATTTTGTTGCATTCAGGCATATTCTCCAGTAGAGGACTGCAAAGGCTTTGGGAAAACTCCAACTCCATAGAAAGCCAAGGGACTCCCTCATTTTTTGTCGGAGTTGGAGTTGGGTAAAATAAATAATTTGGCTTTGGGTGGCTTTGGGAATATTATCTCTGAAATGGAACGGAGTCGGAAGGGAGTGGAAATATTTCGAAAACTTATACGGGAGTCGGTCGGGACTGGATTATTGTTGGATTCAGGTGGCTTTGGCTGGCGTTGGCATTTATAGTATCCAAATGGAGTTGGTGGCATTAAGAGCCAGCCTTATTTTATTCAACTGGAGTTGGGTGGCATTAGTGATAATAGTCAATTTTTCCTCTTTGAATTTCCCACGCGGTTGTTTTGGCGCAAGCGGGATGCATGAAGTTCAACCCCACACAGACGGCACATGACGGTCGCGGCTGGTACAGCCGTCCCTCCGCAAAAAAATCAAAATCATTGCTGTGCGAGAGAAAACGAAACTAAAACTATTTGTTCTTTTTAAGTTAGAGAGTCATAAATTTTTCCGTCGCCTTAGATTAAACGTAAAAAGGAAAACTACAATTATAAACAATGTTCGAGTTTATAATAGAAATAATTGAAAAAATGCAGTGGGATAACGTTGGAAAACCTGCATAATATATAAGTTCATAATATACCACACGGCCGGCTGGGAAACGTTGGGGTAAATATAAATGAAAATTGGTTAGGTTAAATGCTTTTGTGTTTGGAGTTAGAAAGTTTGTTGGAGCTCTCATTGGCTTTGGCAGAGATGGGAAAATTTGTCGGATATCTCATTAGTTTGGTCAAGGATTAGAAAACTTGTCGGATTTCTCATTGGCTTTGGCAGGGATTGGAAAAATTGTTAAATTTCACATTGGCTTCGGCAGGGATTGGAAATATTATTGAATTTATCAATTGGCTTTGGTAGGGATTGGAAAGATTTTTAAATCTGTCAATCGGCTTTGGCAGGGATTAAAATGATTGTCTACCATTGGGTCGAATCCCATTGGAGCGAATGTCTTGTTCGACCGAATCCCATTAGACCGAAAACCGCAATTTGGGCGGTTTTCCAATCATGAATTTTCCTTTCATTCCTATTTTCTATTGATTTTCTTATTAAACTTTTTGATATTGCAGCAAATAATATGTATATTCACAAATAACATTCTTCAATAAATTTCTGTAAATAATTTTCGTTGTTGGAAATTGACTAACCTAACCTAACCCTAACCCTAACCTAACCCTAACCCTAACCCTAACCTAACCTACCCTAACCTAACCTAACCTAACCTAACCTAACCTAACCTTACCAAACCTAACCAAACCTAACCAAACCTAACCTAACCTAACCTAACCTAACCTTACCAAACCTAACCAAACCTAACCAAACCTAACCAAACCTAACCTAACCAAACCAAACCTAACCAAACCTTACCTAACCTAACCAAACCTAACCTAACCAAACCTAACCTAACCTAACCTAACCAAACCTAACCTAACCTAACCAAACCTAACCTAACCTAACCTAACCAAACCTAACCAAACCAAACCTAACCTTACCTAACCTAACCTAACCTAACCTAACCAAACCTAACCTAACCAAACCTAACCTAACCTAACCTAACCTAACCTTACCTGACCTGACCTGACCTAACCTAACCTAACCTCACCTAATCTAACCTTACCAAACCAAACCTTACCAAACCTAACCTAACCTAACCTAACCATACCAAACCATACCAAACCAAACCAAACCAAACCAAACCAAACCAAACCTAACCAAACTAACCTAACCTAACCTAACCTAACCTAACCTAACCTAACCTAACCTAACCTAACCTAACCTAACCTAACCAAACCTAACCTAACCTAACCTAACCTAACCAAACCTAACCAAACCTAACCCAAACCTAACCAAACCAAACCTAACCTAACCTAACCAAACCAAACCAAACCTAACCTAATGTAACCTAACCTAATCTAATCTAGCCTAACCAAACCTAACCTAACCAAACCTAACCAAACCTAACCAAACCTAACCAAACCTAACCAAACCTAACCAAACCTAACCAAACCTAACCAAACCTAACCTAACCTAACCTAACCTAACCTAACCAAACCTAACCTAACATAACCTAACCTAACCTAACAAAACCAAACCTAACCAAACCTAACCTAACCTAACCTAACCTAACCTAACCTAACCTGACCTGACCTGACCTAACCTAACCTAACCTAACCTAACCAAACCTTACCAAACCAAACCAAACCAAACCAAACCAAACCTAACCAAACCAAACCTAACCAACCAAACCTAACCAAACCTAACCTTACCTAACCTTACCTAACCTAACCTGACCTAACCTAACCTAACCTAACCTAACCTAACCTAACCTAACCTAATCTAACCTAACCAAACCTTACCAAACCTAACCAAACCTAACCAAACCAAACCAAACCTAATCTAATCTAACCTAACCTAACCTAATCTAACCTAACCTAACCTAACCTAACCTAACCTAACCAAACCTAACCAAACCTAACCTAACCTAAAAATAAAATTAATTTTCTTATTAAACTTCTTGATATTGCAGCAAATAATATGTGTTCACCAATAACATTCTTCAATAAATTTCAGAAAATAACTTCCATTTTTGGAAATTGTCTAACCCTAACCTAAGCATACCTAACGTAACCTAACATTACCTTCAAGAGATCTCCCTCCCAAATACTGACGGCGCTCGATGCTGCTTAACTTCTTCGATCATCCAAATCACTTTATCCATTGCCCTACTGGAGCTCGGCAACTCAAGGAAAACGCTGTGACTTTATATGTGTAAACCCATCCCATTCAGTCGAAAGCTCTTCCATATAAATATTCCCATTCAGTAGAAAATCGCTCTTTGGGCTATAACTTGTTTTAAATTTGGCTACAATTGTAGAAATCTAAATTCGATCCAACGGGATTCTATCCAATAGGAGTATACCATTAAAATTCGTGTGAAACTTCAAAATTGGCTTTGGCAGAGAATCAAAAATGAAATGAACTTTAGTGTGGCGTTAGGGAGGAGTTGAAAATATAGCAATGGCGTTAGGGTGGCTGTGGCGTTTGTGAAAATTTTACCATTGGAGTTGGCAGGCTTTGGGAATGACTTTTTTTCAGTTTGCAGCCCTCTATTCTCCAGTATTATTTTTCTAACTTGTCACTCGTTGTCACTTGCATACAAAAAAACATGAATTCTAAACATTTATTTACACCCTGTATAATTTAGCATGACATCACCCGTTGGCAGTATTGGGGATGTAAATAAAGGAAGCTGTTGGTCTGATCTCGACAACACTGTTTATGTATACAGTGTACGAAACAAATATTTTTCTTCAATATTTCAAAATTTAAACTTCTTTCATAAATAAAGTACAACATTATATGCTTATCGAAATCAATGTTATTGGATATAAGTTAGATATAATTAACGATACTTAAGTGCTTCTTTAAGCAATTAGAAATAGATCAACCCCAAATGTATCACCGTAAAGCAAAAATAAAATTATTCAAATTTTAACTACAATAAGACTGAAGTACCAGATATTATAAAAAAACGTCTTGGTTTGGACCAAGGCCGAAAAAACAAACTATATGTGTGAGGTTTATCATTTGACTGAAGTTAAGATATTGCAATTATTTTAGTTATTTTTATCCATTTAATACTTAATCATTATTAAATTCAATCAACTGATTTTACTGTTAATCGATCCATTCCCTCTAAACTAATTTAAAAAATTACATATCTACGCTTTTTCAAGATAATTACATTTTCCGAATACATTTTATCATGAAATTAATTATTTTGAAGGGATTTCGTGTCGTTGCTCACTAACTTGTAAGCACCTTGACGGACATAATTTTAATTGCTGCTGGCTTGACAAATTTTGAAGTTTGCACAAAAAAAGTTTAAATCTGTTGTAAGTTTCTGAGAAGACTGATGTTCAAGAAAATATGATAAAGAACTTTTTTTCTTAAACTAATTTATAAACTAATGTGGTCTTCTTAAGACAAAGTAAAAATTTTATCCCGTGTGGTTTCTTTTATTTGGTGGCTCTCTGTAGCACAGGAAAAATATGTTATCGGTATAAATATAACCAGAAGTAAGATAAGGGACTAGAAGTAAAGTGCTCTAGCATTGGTAATAGTGCCTAGCACTAGTGAACAAATTTGACGATTTTATGCAGCTTCCATCGCCAAGTGAAGAGTTTGGTTACCTCGATACTTCTAGCAAAATATACAATTTTTCATATATTATATACTTTTGCATATAGTCCCTTATCTTACTTCTGATATAACCAAAGGTAAGGGTAAGGATTACATAAAAAGAAATACTTCTCATTACCAATCAGGGCCGGATTAACCACTAGGCAAGTTAGGCAATTGCCTAGGGCCCGGATATCTGAGGGGCCCGTAATCAGCTAGTTTTCCAAAATTGAGAAAATGAAAAACCAAAAAATATATTCCCCCTCTTTCTCTACCAAAACATAACGTCACTGACACCATGGAAAAGCCAGGTGAGATGTAACGGCAGCGTAATGTTGGAAAAATCGTTACCCAAAAACATTATGGCAATTTATGAAGGAAGAAAGAAAAAGACGAAAAGAAACTTAAAAATTCAATGGAAATGTATTTTGAGAAGTCGTAATCCTCGGAGAAAGAAATATCATTTTGAATCGTGTTGTTACTGACCGTCATTAAACACTGGGGTGGCATTGTATGATTCCTTGAGAAGCTTTATTCGGGGTGGTCGTGATAATTTAAAATATTTTAAATAATTGCTCAGCTCACAAAAGAGATAATTTACAAAAGTAACGAAGAAAGGGGAAAAAAATACGTAAATATGTTAAAGGCGCAGGAAAGAACAAGGCGACCCAAGGGTTGGGCTCGTAATAGTAGCCACATCGTACAGTACTTGACAGGCGTACAGAAAATTTAAGTGAATAGCCCTCGATGCGCTACCTGAACTGTTTTAAAATGATTACTTCATTTTTACCTCTCCGAGTGACGATGACGTCACGGAGAGGTTTTACACTGAACGTGTCTGTGTGTCTGTCTGTGTGTCTGTCTGTGTGTCTGTCTGTCAGACCCCACGTGACCGCGTTCGCAGTTTCCAAATCGGAGCAAACGTGTTCGCCATGTCCGAACTGCTTTCACAGTCACGGAAATGGCTCCTCTACTTGAGTTCTCACACCACTATCTTCTAGTCTTTGTCCATCCCACACGGACACCAGTCTGTACATACTGGCTTCTAACCACCACCATCTTCTGGTCTTCGTCCATTCCACTTGGACAGCAGTCTGTACATACTGGCTTCTAATCACCACCATCTTCTGCTCTTTGTCCATCCCACTTGGACACCAGTCTGTACATTCTGGCTTCTAAACACCACCATCTACTGGTCTTCCGTCTATTCCACATAGACACCAATCTGTCTCATTGGCTTCTACTCCATTATCATCGATTGGTTTTAGGATATACGCGGCGATCAGCTAGGGTTACGAGAAACGTCTAGCCTCCCTAAGGTGGGATCGCCACCAAAGGTTTTCGCAATTGCGCTTTTTCCTTACTATTATAATGGAAACGAATCGTATATATACCCCAAAATTTGAAGAAAGCGGGCAAGAGGGGTACCCTTCATTTTAAACGTCAATATTAGCAAAGTTTGAGATGATAATAGGTATAACTTTATTTTAAACGATTTAACTATTATTAATGTTAATTATTGAAGATTAAAATAATTAAAAATAATTATATTTATTTAAATATTAAAGATAATCTTGTTTCTCAACTCTAAATTAATACGGAAAGAGTTAAAAAGCAGTCTATGTTTTTGTCTGTGTGTGTCCGTCCATTGTTACACTAGTGCGTCGCGTTACCAGTTAGCCTTGTGTTGATGTGTTAAGAAATCATACAGAACCTTAATATTCCCTTTTCCCATAATATAAAGTGAATATGTGGAAGTATTTTTTGTAATTATGATGCATTTAGTACTTTTGTAGCTTTAAAGCTCTGTTTCATTTTGATATTCCAAAGACTTTTTTTAATATTGTTATTTGAAATGGCTGTTTATATATTACTTAAGCTATACTACATCTGTATATAGAATAATCCTTGGTTTAGTGATTTTATGAAGAAAACTAAGACCTAGACTCCGGCGGGTATATTAAGTATCATCCGCAATAGGCTTAGTGAAACAAAGAGTAAGTAATTGAGGCCTGAGGTGAAGTAAACTTTGGGCTTTGATTTTCGTGTCTGAAATGAAGAGACATCAACGGTTCAGAGTGAGCCGAAAGTTAAGTACACTATTAAATAATCAGGTTAAGATTTTATAATAGAAGAAAAGATCATGGCGGCAATTAGAATAGTAAAAGGGCTAATGGTAAACGGGTAGTAGCTACAGACTTTTTATTCTCTTTATGGTGCGCATTGACTATGAGTGCGTTTAGCTACAATTTAGCTTTGGTGTTATTTAACGTTAACATTCATGTTGGCAAACTAAGAATATTGTTGAGGTGAGACGAGACGATTGTGTTTACATTGCAAACCAGTTGTGAATGCAGCTATCAGAATATACGGTAAACAGCTGAAGCGTAGACTTCATTTCCTGATCTTTTCCCCATTGACTGATTTCCATGTGTCCAAGATTTATCCTTATTGGATGTAAAATGTCGTCTGCTTTACTGTATTATTCGCTATGCTTGGAATAATGCTTCAATATTTCGTAAATTTTTACTTCAAAAAAGAGAAATAATTCCATATCTAGGTAAATACGTTTGTAGTAGTAGACCTCTTAACTCGGAGAGGTAATATTTTGGTTTTCCCAACTTGTTTACTTCTGTTATAATTATAATAGTGTGACACGAACGAAAAACGTGAGTACACCCACGATGAGCATCCTTTAACAGTGTTTAAACGAAATACCCGAAAATGCCCATTAAAAGAAGTACAGAAAATGAGAGTGAATAACCCCTCGTTGCCCTAACAAAAATAATAACCCTTAATCCTTACTTCAATAAATTTACTTACATTATAATTGTAATATTTAGGGCCACAAGTTAGTGCTTTTTTTAAATTCTTCTCGATTTGTGGAGAAATACACGTAACTTCTAATAATTAACATCTCCTTAAGGCCATTCTAAATTTAACGTCGGAATATACTTCTTTTTGCTTTTGAAAATTCTCTCGATTTCTTTGAATTTTGATATAGGGGAGCGGGATTGAAAGCGTGAAACCCTTATTGTCAACTGGTGACAGGAATTTTAAAGGGAGTATTAAACCTTCCATTTTAATTAAGGTAACACCATAATCCTTTATCTCGCTTTAAATATGTCGAGCAATCGTAAAAGACAATTCAAAATGCTAACCCTTACTGATACAATTAAATGCAGGGGCGTCGGAAGTGTTTTGAAGTAGGGGGGCTCGGGCTCCGATGAAGACCAGGGAGCATGTATGGGATAACGCCCCAAACCTGCTCCGGAGCGTCTTTTGAAAGCTGTTGTCGTAATTTACACAAGTATTATTTTAAATTTAAAAGTGATATACACCGGGGATGAGGCATGAGACTGTAAGACGATATTAACCTGGAATGAGACTATGCATGAGGTATTCAGGGGTGATACTCACTCATACGCTCAATTTTAGTTGAATAAGTGACTAATTAATTTAGAAATAGAAAGCAAAAAGGGACTAAATAGGGGTAAATCAAGCTATAAAAAGGGCCACTTGAAATGAAATGTTTTCAGAGATGACCGATTTAAAAGATATTTTAAAGGTCGGAGTCGTAATGAAGCCCAATCTATGGTCTTAGATATTTCCAGTCAAAAGAAAGGTCACCTCATAAAAGGTCTACGGCGAAATTCAATTACAGAATGCAAAGCATTCAAAAATAAAACAAACATTCATTTGAATTGGATTAATTTTAAATAATAAGTTAAAAATTTGCTGAGCGAGCGAAGCGAGGTCCACGATTTTGGACTTTGATCAACTGTGATCTCGCTATTTTTTCTTTTAAACCGTCATAAGACAAATATATTACGTTTAACTTTGTGGTCGAGAAGATAAATAACACCGAAAGAATCAAAAATCCAAAAAAATGGCAAATAGTAACTAATTTTTGGAAAAGTGACTTTTAGTAACCGAATTTGAAAAAAGTGACTTAGTATCAGCCCTGGACCGTATTTCTCAAGGGGTGAGACTACTATTAAAGAAATTCAGAAAGTATAGCTAAAATATGCTTTACAATTTTTTGTAATGCAGTAGGTCTTAAAATATAGCAATTTTTTATTTTTAATCTAAAATTTAATACCTAAATGAATACAAAGTAAGAAAATTAAAAACCAAATGTGAGGGGGCTTTCCAAGAATTGGCAGAAACGTATTGCAATGATTTAAATTTTGAAGAGCTTGAAAACGAACTGCTACATTTCAAGCATTTCGTGAAGAATGAAGAAAGCAAAAACCCAGAATTCTTTCATTCCTTCATTCGTACGATTAATATCATTTCAACTTTTCCAAACTTAGAAATTGTTTTGAGAATTTAGTTGTGTTTGCAATGCAAGTGGCGAAAGATCCTTTTCAGCTTTAAAAAGAGTGAAAAACTACCTAAGAACCACATTAGCCCAGTAAAAATTAAATTCTTTATCTTATATATATTGAAAAGGATTTACTAAACAACTTCATAGACTATGAAGAGATAATTGATAAATTTCTTGAGTTAGAATGAAAGAAATTTAACTATTGAGTTCAAAAAGAAATTTAAATATGCAGTTAAGTGTTAAGTCAATTAAAGGTATAGAAAATAGTATGTCTCTTAGATTCTCTTAAACTGTGGTCTGTTGGGGGGCTGGGGGCCCGGGTCTAAGGCCTTGCCTAGGGCCCAAAATATTGTTAATCCGGCCCTGGTACCAATGACTTGTTATATTCATTTCATGCGGAAATAATATGTGGATACACATTATTCATTACCAGATATGCGAAGAAGGTAACACTCTACTCCGACCCCTTCCTCTATTTTCCCAATATAAATTTTTAAAAACACCAGTAGTTCCAGTGTATGGGTCATCTGAGCCGTCGCAACACACTCAGCCAATAATACCATTTAGTTCGAAACCTTTTCACATTAGAATACGGTACTTGACTCTCCGGACTTGCTCGCCAACCTTAATAACCTAAAACTATAAAACATTCGTGTACATGAAAGATTATGGTTGTGGCTTGACACTCGCTAGCACCTGAAGGACCGATCACTCAGTGTAATCTGTGCACATTTGTAAGTGAGAAGACCATTTTAGAAATTACATACAGAGAAACTAAAACACAAGGATGATGCCGCCATTGGGGTCTTCTATCTCTCGCCTAGAAGCACCGCTATAGGCAGAGCGAGTTGACTAGCCTCCTGCCTCTAGTGAACTTTGGCACCGTCTCGCGGTGACCCTTGGTGCGAGGGACAATACCCCAATGGTGGCCTCGCCCCTGTGTGTTTTCCGAAATGGTCTTTAAGCGTGCTAAAATTATTACGCGTAATACGTAAGCGTGCTAAAATTATTACGCGTAATACGTAACCGTGCAAGTAGCGCCAACAATGTAGAAAGGGGTGGTGACGTTTCAAATGAAGACTGAGTTATGACCAAGAAATTCTAAAGCACGGAGAGAGAAATTGCAGTGCAATCTTTTCTTCATAGAGACGACAATAGAAATGTAGCATTTCGATTAAATATTTATATTTTCCTTTCGAATTATGTCAAAGTTCGCTTGCTCTTTTTAGAAAGTCAATAGAATATTTCAAATATTCTATGTTGATACCTCAACACGTACTCCCTTCAAAATAATTAATTGCATGATAAAATGTTTTAGGAAAATGTAATTGTTCTTGAAAAAGCGTAGATATATAATTTTTTAAATTAATTTAGAGGGAATGGATCGATTAACAGTAAAATCAGTTGATTGAATTAAATATTGATTAAGGATTAAATGGATAAAAATAACTAAAACAATTGCAATATCTGAAACTTCAGTCAATTGATAAACCTCACACATATCGTTTGTTTTTTCGGCCTTGGTCCAAACCAAGACGTTTTTTTATAATTTACTAATGACTTGTACAGTAGTTTAAAGTATGAAAATAGTTTCACGTTTTTTAAGGGACGGTTTTACTTTTTATTACTCAATAATAAAATAATACAATTTCGAAGTTATACATTGTAATTTCATTTCTTTACTCTTTACTTAAACTGCAGATTTACATACAAATACAAATTTACATAAGTTGCAATTTAGAGTTTTATAATTGGCAATAATCAAAGTGATTAAACGAATGTCTGTGTTGATTGCTTAACTTTTTACACGCGTTTCAGAATATTTTGCAATCAGAGATATGGTGTTAAGGTGCGAATTTTTTTAAAGCATTTTCGAATTATCCATAAAAAATGCGTTAGTTTTATTATTTCCAAGATGAACACTCGATTGTCTACCATTGGGTCGAATCCCATTGGATCGAATGTCTCGTTCGACCGAATCCCATTAGACCGAATACCGCAATTTGGGCGGTTTTCCAATCAAGAATTTTCCTTTCAATCCTATTTTTCTATTGATTTTCGTATTAAACTTCTTGTTATTGCAGAAAATACTAAACCAAACGTAACCTAATATAACAGTAATGTTTTGGAAAAGGCATATTTTTGGAGAAGTCAATGAAGCTTAATTTCAATTTTTTTTTAAAAGGCGTAACATTGTTAAATGATTTATAAATTATTACTAACCTAATTTAACCAAACCTAACCTAACATAGAAGTAATGTTTTGGAAAAGGCATATTATTTGAGAAGTCAATGAAGCTAAACATCAATATTTTGGAAAAGGCGTAACATTGTTAAATGATTTATAAAATATTACTAACCTAACCTAACCTAAACTAACCTAAGCAAACCTAACCAAACCTAACCTAACCTAACCAAACCTAACCAAACCTAACCAAACCTAACCTAACCTAACCAAACCTAACCTAACCAAACCTAACCAAACCAAACCTAACCAAACCAAACCTAACCAAACCTAACCAAACCAAACCTAACCTAACCAAACCTAACCAAACCAAACCTAACCAAACCTAACCTAACCAAACCTAACCTAACCAAACCTAACCAAACCTAACCTAACCAAACCAAACCTAACCAAACCAAACCTAACCAAACCTAACCAAACCTAACCTAACCAAACCTAACCTAACCTAACCTAACCTAACCAAACCTAACCTAACCTAAAAATAAAATTGATTTTCTTATTAAACTTCTTGATACTGCAGCAAATAATATGTGTTCACCAATAACATTCTTCAATAAATTTCAGAAAATAACTTCCATTTTTGGAAATTGTCTAACCCTAACCTAACCATACCTAACGTAATCTAACCTTACCATTAAGAGATCTCCCTCCCAAGTACTGACGGCGCTCGATGCAGCTTAACTTCTTCGATCATCCAAATCACTTTATCCATTGCGCTACTGGAGCCCGGCAACTCAAGGAAAACGCTATGATTTTATATGTGTAAACCCATCCCATTCAGTCGAAAGCTCTTCCATTTAAATATTCCCATTCAGTAGAAAATCGCTCTTTGGGCTATAAATTGTTTTAAATTTGGCTACAATTTTAGAAATTTGAATTCGATCCAACGGGATTCTATCCAATAGGATATTACCGAACACTCCGACTGAAAGCGCATTTCCATAAATGAACATTTTAAAGGGAGATTCTAAAGTCGTGAAACTCAGGGTCTCGAGCCCTTTCAGTGGTTTTGTCCATTTCAATTTCTCCTCTGCTACTTTTGATTCCATCTCCAAGTTAATCAAAGCCTGTGTTTCGAATAAAATTTGGAATCTAGAAAGTGTAGAATAAAACGTTCTAAGGCATGCATATCTAAAAGGTCAGATATGAATATGAAGCTCACGCTAATGTGATGTATTCGATGAAAATCTTGTCCTCTTTCGCAATCGAGTTAGGTATTCCGTAATACAAATATTCCGAGTGGATTTTGGACGAATAGAAATCCTCAATATTTGCTAGGTCCTTTCTAAGCGAGCGTTCATTGTAGGATATCGTGTTAAAACTTTTTAGGCCATTTGCGATGAGTGCATTTGGCCTCTCGGCTGTAAACATGAAATATAAATATCTTCTGCTTAGAGCGGACCAGAATATTGTTGTTTTTGAAACATTCTCCAACCATTTCAAGATTTTTCCTATCTGGGTCAGTCTGTAATATCCGAACTATATAATACTTTTCTTCTAGAGAAGTGTACAGCAAAGCAGGGTAATTGAAACATGGTTCTTCCCAAAATCATAACATTTGGAGCGAGCCTCAGCGAGGTTACTAAACCGACTCACATACGTGATAGATAGTTCCCTCATCATTACTGTATAATCTCTTAACTATTTGCCAATAGGCGCTTGTGGATTTTTGTCCCACGTCAAGACGAGATTTATGGGTTGATTAGTGAGGATTTAGTACCAAACAGTTATAGAATTCAACCCACGGTGCGATGACCATCTGACGTTTGATGGGAAGAGTCATGTTACATAACTAAAGTATTGAGAGGATACAGAATGTGAATTTTCTATTATCCCCTTCGGGTAATATGTAACATTGAATATGGTAATATGAAACATTATGTTTTGGCAGGCAAACATAGGAACAAACACGTAGTTTGTTCTTAGTATTAGATCGCTGGTAGTAGAGAGTAGAGTTTAAACGTCTAAACTTGGCACTTGCATCTGGTGTCCGGTCTTTCAAGTGATCAAGCAAGTGTTCGTTTTGAACAAAATTTGGAGTGACGTTGTAGCGAGCGAGATCGTCAATGGTGTCCAGAAAAATGAAGTTAGTTTCGCAAAATTCTGATCGTAAGTGACATCCCATCTCGATGAGAAAGAATGACAATCCAGTCAGCCACGTCATCAATATGAATTTCGAGGACATTATTCTAGGGATTACTGGATAAGCTACGCGATATATTTGGAATTTTTAATTTAGCCACACTGTAGGTCTTCTTATAAAATTACATTGAATATTACGTTCTAGTATGATGAGGGAAGCGACGTCCCAAAGAGTTCTAAAAAACTTGTGAATGCGACTCTCCCGATGCGTAGCGTTTATTGAATAAATTGAATCGTTTCGCGTTAATAGAATCGATGTTACGACGATGCTCAGGAAGAGGCAAATTGTTGTCTACAAAAGAGAGAAATTAGTTCCCGCCTTCTCGAAGATTTCGGTAGTGGTGGTACTTACGATTAAATCGATGTTTAAAAAAGCGAATGATTTCGTTAGAACGGGTATTGGTTTGGACATGATGAACGAGTCAGTAAATTTCCATAAACCAATGGCAGAAATATTTACATTGCTCATCATATACGTGTTTAGAGATAGCGGAGCCATCACGAAATGGTATCGTCCTTTCTGGCGAGGACGTGTCTTTAATTTAAAACATGGACATTTCTTTTAATATGCATTAAACTTTAAAAAATTAACTACAGGACTAAGTATTTCCTTTTGTATGTTCACGAGACTACAGTAACAATTGATCACCTTTCCCTGGAATTATGTTTTTTAATCTTGCTTTCCATTGGTCTGAATGAATAAGTTACCTTTCTCTTTTTTCCAAGAGAGACTATGAGCATCTTACGTGGTCTTGTATTCATTAAATATTCTTTAAAAAATCATGTATTCCTGACCATAAATATAGTTATATATCACTAATGTATTGTGCGAGGGATTTTTACGGAAGGCTTCGATATTAAGTAAGCGTAGTAATTTTTTGGAATTAAAAAGCGATATGAAACGTGACAAATTGTGAAATTAAGGATCGAGGCCCGGGATAAGTCACCTGCAATTATTTCATAAAGTCTAAGATGTTTTTACTTTAGCGGCGTTCATTCCCAAACTGGCCATTTTTCTTTTTACGCTAAAAAAATTGACGAAATGAATTATAAAAAATGACAAGTACGACCCTTTATTATCATTTCATACCACCCAAAACCAAAGATTCGCCTTATAAATTCCATTTCTTCAATGTTGCCTTTCAATTGCATACTTTCTGGATTTATGACGAAAAACTGAAATGTACCAAGCCCTTACTATTTTGTTTTTATATATGATTTATATCATATTCAGCCGAGATATATTAATTTCAGTATGCTTTTAAGGATAAGTTTAAAGTTATTAAGCAGAATTATGTTAATTAAACGTATACTAACATCGTCCACTAGAATATTGACATTGGTTTCGTCAGTAACCCTTAAACGAAACAGTTTTTAAAGCCTTAAATTCAAATGGATTAGTATATTCACTGCTAACAAAGCAATTATTCATCAAAATCATATAAATATATATATGTATATATATGTATATAATTCCCTTTTCTTTAATTTAAAAATAATTTTTCAAAGTGTCGTAGCAACGATATTATGGATTCCCAACTAGGCCCAAAGGCTGGCCACCAAATATGCGTTACAACCATGGATTTGAGACGGCTGTATACCTGTAAATCGAGGCGGAAATAGCTGGGTCACGTGGGGAAAAGGAAACTATATCTCTTTTAGTGGGGGCGGGGGTTGAAATTTGGCCCATGTGCAGTGAGACAAAATTTGAAGATTTGGGGGGTTGGCATTCATATTTATTCGCTACTGAACGGGTGTTTAAGCGAAATGTCTTGCGAAAGGTAAAAGATAGGTTAGTATTTATACATATCCATGATCGTAGAAGCGAAGTGCCCAGGAGCCTCGTGATTTATTTCAATAAATACGAGATCTTTATTTAAGTGTAAGCACAAGGTGAATAATCTAACACCAAGGACCTAGCTTTCCAGCTTAGGAATGAGGGTATTGTGTGTCCGGTTCTCTCTAACGAACCTCTCATCTCGAGTGTTCCTAAAACTTGATATCCCAAGGCTAGGCCGAATGCATCAACTGTAGAGTAAATGGTAGTTGAACACCCAAAGTTTTTCTCTCCTAACATTTTTTCTCGGCGACAACTAACATCAGCCGCGGAAAGCTGGCTCTCACTAAAAAAATTCCACCCCCCTTAAAAAGGTACGAAACTTCAATTTTTGGATTGGAGGTTGGGTCCGCTTGCGATGAGCTTCTCGGCCAATAGAGAGACGGAGATCTTATTAGACGATCGGAGTTTACGTTACGGCGGAGCAAGTTACAAATAACGAAACGGATTAAGGGCTCTCAAAACAAACTCAGTATATCCGTGCCAGAAAACAATAATTCTGTCGGCTTCTAATTTATCCATTATGTCGACTTAATCACCCTCTTTAAAAACGTTAGCACTCCACACGATACGCCGTTGCCATTAAAAACGTAAACACCGTGGATGAACCCTCCATGCTTGAACTTACTCAGATAAAAAAAATTAACCCCGCCAGTTTTACTTCACTCTCCACCGCTGTGGGGCGCTGCTTCAAAAGCTCGTTCTCGGTCGTGGCCGATATTTTAGAAATTTTATCTCTCCATTCACCCGAGCTCCGTTGGGAACTTAAAAAGCTTAACGTCAGAACTTTCAGACACAGAGGCTACGGCAAAAAATCTTACATAGGAACTTGGTGTAAGATTATTCTACTTGTGGTGTAAGCTATTGAATTGAAGTATGAAATTTAAAAATTCTGAATGCTTTTATCAGTTTATCCCTATCTTTAGAAACCTTTTAATAATTCGCTTGCAATTTTTCTAAATATTTTTAATGAATTTTGAGGTTTACCCGGTCACATCCAGGAACATACTTACCGGTATTTGAAAACAGTGTTTTTATACATCAATGTGTAATTTAAGGGAGTTATTAAATCCAATACTCTACTTGATTTCCCAGAGCACAGAGTCATTTTCAACAGTTGGTGGTTAGATATGTTAGGTTATTACTAGCTTAGATTGTAAAGATCAACTTTAAGCGTTGTATCTATGGCATGTTGCTTAACGAATACGCTGACACGAAAATGATCTCTCTTAGATCCTTTGCCTACGTTTTATCTGTGATAGTGATTATTGTGTTATTCGAACGCTGTGTTTTGCAATCTACTGTTTGGCCAAATTGTTCTTACGTAAAACCGTTAGCGATGAGTTCCTAACCGGTATTTATGATCTTATTTTTTCCAAATACAGTATAATTTGCTAGATAACGCTTTACTTTCGACATTTTCAGTTGAAGATTTTCGCAACAGTTAATGTCGGTGAAAATTGCTAAATATATTGGACACGGTATCGTAAGCCACGTTAGAGAATAAGGTTATACAGGGTGGAACGGATCAGGCAAACATTTGTATTGTGTGAAACATTATGACACGGCGTTTGAAGCTAGAAATTCCAGAATCAGCCTAATTTGTGCTAAAGACGTATGTGAACCGTCATGCATTATTGTTTTACACGCATTAGAGCACAATTTCGTTCATTATAGTTTACCTCTAGTTTGAATGTTTTTATTATTTTGTACTTAATTTAAATTATGAAGGTTGACCTATCTATTAGAGTCCAAGAACATCTGTAGTCTTGTCGTTTCCCTTCCTCAGAAGTAATCGGAGGCTGATAAGTTTTCATGAATACAGATACGAATAACTCGTCCCTAAATTCTTGATTATATTCACTTTAGCCTTGCTATCCTGTTTATTAGGGCATGGTTAGACAAGAGGTTTTGAGAACTCAAAGATGAATTTATACTGATTAGTAGCGTAGACTTATCTCAAAAACCTCCTAGTTCTTTGAGCAGTTCATACATGATTTGAAAAAAGAATCGCTTAATGAGAGAAATAGGTCATGAGGTTCGAGAAAGTCCAAATCTGGGAACCCCATTGCCGCTAAGTTTGTATCATTAAATCTATAAAAACTCACTTTTGATGATTGAACATTTATTACAAATACTTTCCTTTTCCGAACTTCGGCTACATCAGCGGAATTAGAAAATAAATTAATTATCATAACGTACGTTGTAAAGTTAGTGTGTAGTTTTTTGGGGGTGATTTTCGTTTTTATTCACAATAGATTGGGTATTTTCGATACAGTTCGATATTTATATTATTAAACATTTCACTTTAATGGTGTAAATACTTGTAATTTCATTTACTTTCATCTTCTACATAAGTGCAGTGAGTTCATTTGAGGCCCTAAAGATTTTTTCTAATGAATATTCCTCAATTAAAAGTTCACTTTAATTTGCAAATAATATTTAGTTTTATAATTGACTGCGACTAATTTTTGTGGATATACTGATCTTGGTTAAATTATCATTAAAAATGGGAGAATTTCTTCATTATTTACAAGAAGAGCACCCCAATTGAAACCATTATTCCATAAATGAACACCTTAAAGGGGGATTACAAAGCCTTGAAACTCAGGACCTCGAGGACTTTTGGTGGTTTTGTCCATTTAAATTTATTCTCTTGTAATTTGGATCTCATGTCCAGTTTAGTCAAAGCCTCGATTTCAAATAAAATTTGAAACCTAGAAAGTGTAGAACTAATGTTTAAAGTGTTTCGTTCTCAGGCACCGAAAGATTCAGATATGAATATGAAGCTTACGCCAGTGTGATGTATTCACCGAAAATCTTGTCATCTTTCGCAATCGAGTTAGATATTCCGAAATATAAATATTACCAGAAGTAAATGACTTCTTATCCTGGGAAGTATTGGACACTTAGGCTTTATATAGTATCCATCCCTGCTTGTCAAAATTGCCTATGGCAATCGTAAAAGAGGGTCGAAAGTTTCCTCCCCACAAGAAAAAAGATCTAGTCTACTGAAAAAAATCCCACACCGAGAGGCTGTGGCTCTCAAACTGTGGGGCTTCTTCTTCACCGCCAATCGTTGAAAAGCCGTCTGTCTAGAACTCTCTGAAAATCCATTATAATCCCTTGGGCCTAGGACCCCACGCTAGTTTGAACGGAATTTCTTGCAAACAGCTGTTCTTGTCACCGTTTCTGATTCGTTACCTCAAACCACAGGACACACCTTAAAGTTTCGTTACTTGCCCGCTGCTGGCGCGCATATCAGCCTGCCAGCTCAAACTGAGAGAAGCGCCGTAGGTGGCGCGGTGATCGGACCTAATAAGAAGTTGGCTAACAGAGATGGTTCCGGATATGGTTAGAGTTCAATACTTCCCAGGATAAGAAGTCATAAACTTCTGATATTACGAGCGAATTTTAGATGAGAGAAATCAGCATCCCTAATATATGTTTCGAGGTTCGGTGTTGTGAACTGAGCTAGGGCTAACCCTTTAAAAACTCTGAGACCATTCGCGATGAGAGCATTTGGTCTCTCCGCTGTCCACAGCTTTTTTAAATAGTTTCCTGTTACACGACTCCAGTGTACCCCTTTCTTTGGTCTTTTCGGAACATTCACCAACCATTTCAAAATATTTTTTTCTCTTTCATGCTGTAATATGTACCATAGAACTGTTGTCAGTATGGTAAGGCGTACCCAACTAGATCTCATTTTCATTGTCCTCATTGTGCAGACGGGTAATAAGGAAGTAGGAATGGAGAACGGTTAGTATTTACTTCTGTCCGACTCATAGCCCAGTAAAGAGCCCCTTCCTCCAACACGTAACGAAAAGATTAAATTAGCTTATAGGCTCTTTTAAACTACGTTTTGATGACGTTGCTGACGGGGAGCGCGAAAAATACGAAATTCCTTTTTACATCGGTCGTCAGACCACTCCGTCCCGTGGAAGGGGTCCGGGACTTTGACGCGTGCCCAGATTACTCTATTCTCCATTCCTACTTCTAAAATTAAATCTATCCCTGATCTCACTAAAAACGAATCCCTCAAAACGGGACTCGCGTTTCGAGTTGCCACTTACATCTGGTGTCTGGCCTTCCAAGTCATCAAGCGAGTGTTCCTTGGCTACAAAATTAGGGGTGATGTTGTAACGAACAAGGTCGTCTATGGTTTCCAGATATATGTAGTTAGTTTCGCAAAACTCTGATTTCAAGTGACATCCCATCTCGATGAGAAAGAACGTCAATCCAATCAACCACGACATCGATAAAAATCTCGAGGACAGTGTTTTAGGGATTGTTGGATAAGCTGCGCGATGTGTTCAGAGTTGTTAGGAAATTTAATGTGACTGTAGGCCATTCTATAGAATTATATTGAACATTACGTTCTAGTAGAATTAGGCACGCAATGTTCCAGAGAGTTCGAAAAACGTGTAAATACAATTGTCCCGACTTATTTTGTTAAATGATAAAATTAATTGGCGTCGCGTTAATAAAATCGTTGTTACTACGATGCTCAAGAGGAGGCAAGTTATTGTCTGAAAAAAAGAAGATATGTTTTTTTAGTTCCGAAATATCGGCTGCAGACTTGATTGTGAGAGAACATTAAAATCAGCTATGGGGCTATAGTTAAAGGTTTCCACAAATAGATTGCGTTATTTTAGCATACTAAATAGCTATAATTCTCGAGGATTACGTTTGTGACACTTACGATTGAATCAAAGTTTAAAAAAGCGAATGTTGTTGATCGAACTGATTTTGGTCTGGACATTATGAAGGAATCGGAAAAAGTCGGACAGAAATGTTAACATTATTCAAGAACGTCTTTAAAGAGAATGGAGCCATCACCAAATGGAATTGAAATCCGGAGTTCGGTTTCTAAATTGAAAAACATCAAATTTAGTTTAATCGAAACTGGTGATGAGTCACCGAAGTCCAAATATATTAAAACTAAGATACTCTAACGCACCATCTTTAATTCAGCCGCGTTCATTCCCAAAAATATCATCCATTGTTTTACACTAGAACAAATGTTTGTCGTTCAAAACATTATTGTAAATTCGCCCGTTAGTTTTCATACCTTTTAAAGTTAAAGATTCGACATATTAATTCGATTTCTTCGACGTTGCGTTGGTTTATTGTAAGTCTTTCCGAGGCGAAAAACTGAAATGTAAACCCAGCCCACCCTAATTACTAAGCTTTCTTATTAATGTCGTATGTTAATTTGTATGTAGACGGGACATGAACTCCTAACAATTTTAAAATATACAAGCTTTTAAAGCTAAGTTTAAATCGATAAAGCTCTGTGTCTCCCGCCTGAAAACTGTTACGGGTTTAAAATTATACTGACGTCGTCCACTAGAATATTGATGTCGGTTTCGTCAGTAACCCTTAAACGAAACAGATGCTAAATTAACGTGGCTATTTTACTTCGAACACTGCAAGTAGGTTATATTTCACTGATTACTATAGCCGGATTAAGCAATTTTGCACCCGGGGGCCTAGATAGTAAGCCTAGGAAAAAAGGAACAGCAAGTGTTGCTGAGGGGGAATAGTTTAAATCAAAGCTCTCCCAACAAGCCTTGCGCCCGGGGCCAGTTCCCCCTCGGCTCCCCTGCTGATTACCAAGCAACTATGCTTGAAATTGAGATACTTCACAACAAAGAATCGCCTTTGAACCATAATTATATTATATTATAATTTTAAGGTAACCAAACTATTTTAATTTTTCATAATATTTATATCAAATCATCTTCATCAATATTTATCTTTCAAGAATCCTTATATATTTTCAAAATATTTTAACGAATTTTGAGGTTTGCCTCGACCAAACTTACTGGTATTTGAAAACGGCGTTTTTTAATATTTCAATGTGTAATTTAAGGCGTTCCTTAATAGCCAAATTTTGAATATATTCCACGAGCACAAAATCAATATCAACAGTTGATGATTATAACGCATATTGTTACTCGCTTCGATTAGGGAAAAAAAAACAGTTATTGTATTAAAACCAATACTCTTACACCAAAATTATGTATCTCGGAAACTTCCCAGACGTTTAATTCTTAATTTTGGACTGACATACAAGAATATTGCAAGTATCAGATTTTTAACTCTGGTTACGTAGAGCTAATCAATGCGACTGACGCGGGTTAAACGCCATACATTCTCGTTTTAAACTATTGAAGCACAATTAAGTCCATTATAGTCTACCTCCAATTTCTTGGGTACACCAATTAAATTATGCGGGTTGGTTAAGCTAGTCGAGTTCAATAATATTTATAATTGAGTGGGTCCACCCCTCTCAAAACTAATCTGAGAATGTTGAATTTTTTATTAAATCAATAATCGAAGCTTTAATTTCCCTGAATGGAAAATGTTTCAGATAAAATAAGAATCAAGCCAAATTCTCATTTTAGCTGGTAATTCTTCTACTTCAGTTCAATTGAATTGAGAAGCTACATTTGCCTCGAATAGCTAAGTCATCCTGTATAAAGTTTATAGGCTGTTTTTACAAAGGTAATTTCTTGTTTCTTTATAATTCAGTAAAGAAATTAGAAGTGTTCAAGCAGTATTGATAATATATAGAAAGCAGAGGCGTATATGCTATCTTAAATTTAACAGGGGAAAAATTTAGTTCTCTTGAACATGTGTATAAAACAGTTCAATTTTGAGATCATTTCCAAAAGCTTTTTTATTTTATAATAGTACAGTTATATTAAAATTTATAAATTAAGAAAGAGCTGACGGGTCTTTCCACTGTGTTGTAAAGTATCCTAAAAACTCCTGTTACAAATTTCTTAGGTAATAATTCAATTAGCAAGCGCTGTGCCATTCTGCTATCTGGGAGCACAGCCAAGTCGAGCACTGACATCCTTTTCTCGAAGCAACTCGTGGCACTTTTAAGCCCAATGTAACTTCGTGATGGGTAAAGGTAAAAGCCTGAAATTTTGCTTGTCGCGAGGACTGTCAGTCGTTGCTATAGTTTCGAAATTTCAAGTTCCTACCCTATATACTTTTCGAAATATCGCAGGTGAGATTTACCTTATTTTGTCACTCACTCACTCTTTCACCGATCATCAAAATTCTAAGGTACTTCGAGAGGAGATAGAAACTTAAAATTCAGGATTTCAGGATTTAGTTTTCATTTATTTTATAAAGCACAGAAAAATTAAAACATCCCGAACTTTTTATAAAATTGTTCTTTAGTTCTTTATTTTAAAATTAGATGGCGCTGCCGTCTTTTCAACAGAAATAGTGTGTGTTCTTGATGAAAGGACGTAATGGTCCAAAGTTAACCGAAAGTTAAATATATATTAAAGCTAATAGGAGTAGTGCTTTAAACCGAACACGGTTATCTGATTTGTGATCCGAACAGATCAAATATGTTTGCTTGACTTCAGCTATCAGATAAACAGTTGAGGACCGTTTTCTGTTCAGATCAGATGCATTTTT
Source organism: Phalangium opilio (assembly GCA_019434445.1). Classification (NCBI taxonomy): domain Eukaryota; kingdom Metazoa; phylum Arthropoda; class Arachnida; order Opiliones; family Phalangiidae; genus Phalangium; species Phalangium opilio. Next base: position 114,061 of record JAEQBA010004434.1, on the reverse strand, counting down.
CAGATACACATTCGGATCAAATCATATCTGAGATAACAACCAGATTGAAGACATTTGAAACAGATATCTGTGGCATCGGTCGTAGTTTCGGATTAATACCTTTTAAGAATTTATACGTTTCAAATGTATTTATAACGCATATACTTAAAAAACTCCAGGCAAATTGGATGTTTTTTGTAGGTTGGATGTCGAGGGAAGCAGTTCAGTTTATTTTCCCAAACCTTTGACTTGGTAGAGATGTGAGTCAGTAATTTAACGTCCGTAAACTACCGGTGGTAATTTACCAAATTTTCGTAATTTTATAAGGGTAAGAATGATGAAACATTTTTGAAATTTTTGTGTTCTGGGAGTGAAACCAAGTGTACTATCCTTCCTGAGACTAAAACAATGTCCTCTCTTACTTCGGAGTCCCGTTTTCCTCTGTACCCCTTTCGTTCATGCGGCTGTTCTAGCTTAAAATAGTGATTCATTGTTAGTCACTGAAGTGGTGTTTACTTGAAAGCCGGACCAAGTAGTCACACGCACATGCTAGTGCTCTTTTATTTGGGTCAAGGGCTCATTGCGCGTTAAAAGTTCATTTTATATTTAAATGATCAACTAATACTGTATTTACTTCCAAATGGAGTTGCCAGGCGTCAGCCAGAACTAAAAATCGTTAGTTTAAGATCGGATTAGAAAGGCCACGGCTGCCGCAAAATCATGTAAAAAAATTTATATAGTTTAGTTTATACTAGGTACGAGGTAATACTTGTCCTTAGAAGCGGGAAATTATTTGTGTGGCACCAATTTATTCAAAATCACAACAATGGTTGCCATTGTAATTTGTTCCACCTATTTAATAAAGATAGAAAGAACTTATCGCACCAGAGGGGGGCTATGATTTATCAAAACACAGTGACTAGTCTTGACCAGGGATCCGTGTAATTTTATTAGCAGGAATGAGGACGGTTAGTATTTACTTCAGTGCGACTCATAGATCCAATCCCTTCAATTCGTAACGAAAATTTTAAATTATCTAACAGGCTCACTTAAACTTCATTTTGATGACGTTGCTGACGGTGACGGCCAAAAATACATCGTTGCTTTTTACCTCCGCCACAATGACCAGCCTCTTCTTTCATACCCCCCCCCCATCTCGAGGAAGGGTGTCGTGGACTTTGACGCACGCAAAAAGTACCCTGTTCTCTATTCCCGCTTCAAAAATTGCATGAATCTCTGTATCTCTGTCTTGACTAGATAATTGAAGGTTTTCATGTGTACTGAAATGGTTGTATATATAATCAGTGTATAAGGTTAAACACGGATATCTGTAAAATTATAAAGATATCTGAACAGATATAAGATTAGAAATCGTTCAGATAGCGCTAGGTCGGATGAAAATTATCACCTTATCGGATCAGATTTAATAACTGAAAGTAAATACGACGTTCAATGAACTGTTGACGATTTTGCGGGAAAGATATCGCAATCAGATGTCATAAAAGAAGAAACAGTTCATAATTTTAAGCACTAAATAGGAGTAGTAGTTTAAAAGAAATGTGTCGTAACTGATGGTACAATCTTTATTGCATATTCTCTGGGGGTCGAAAGGGGTAATTCAGCTTAAATATGGACAAACATTAGCAATTATATTGGCAAACGAAGTACAACGAGAGGGTCTTGGTTTAAAATAACTATCGAAGTATAACGAGAGGGTCTACAAAAAGAAGTGAGATCCAATGAAAAACATTACCATGTACAACAAGATGGCCCCGGCCATATTATGCTTTGCGCGCCCTCTATTGGCTAGAACTGGTATGATTCCGGCAAATATTTTTGGCGGTATTCTCTTTTTCTTTATCAAATATCCTTTCGATTATGAACAAAATCAATTTAGTATGACTTTGGTTTAATATAAACATCACTGATCATTTTGACCTTAAAATAAATTCTTTAACAAAAACAATTACAGTTAATTTTATATTATACAAACTTTTTGATAAACTTAATGATAGTTTCGACAAAGCACTTTCAACTTTTATTTTCAGTTACAATTTTATATAAACAAACATGATAATTTGTAGATTAAATTATAAGCATTAGTATTCGCAACAAAATCATTCTATTAACTTCTGATTTCTCAAATAACCCTTAATAATAAATTGTACCAGGCAGTTTGTAAGGTTCTTTTCACATACAATTTTTGACAAACCAAAATTATTATTTGAAGTTTAAATTTGCCTGTAAGCGTTATTAATAATTTATTTAATTATCTGTTGATAAATAATATCCAATGCCAAAATTGTAAATTCAGTATTCAAACCACAATATATTTAGGTCTAATGGTCCAAATGTAATGAAACTTTAATGAGAGATGTGCTACAATCTATTATATCTAAAAATGGTTAAAAACCTTCAAATTAATTAGCTTTGTCAAAATAATAAATTTAGTACCTTCAGGCCCTTTCCAAGATTAAACATATCGCTTACACATGGCACTAAAAATCCTGTAACTAAACCAAATTACAGGCCATAAAGCTTACAACACACCTAAATGGGAAAGTTCAGAAGAGCCCTTGTGTTTCTACCAAGTAAACGTTACTATGTAAAGGCAATTTTAGTTCAAAACTGTATTTATTGGCAACATTACATATTTTGAAAAACAATGAAGAGTAGAAAAATCATGATAAAGAAACTAACTGAAAGGGTGGGGGAAAAGTATCACAATATCAGTTACTGTTGGTAAAAAACCAGGATTTACTTGAGATATAGTTTTAAATTATACTTAGTTGTCAAGGAGGCGGTACTCTGCTTTTTCGATGACATTCTGGGAGGCTATTCTCTAAAAATCGAAAATCATTCGGATCACTCCGAATCCTTATGATTCGGATCGGGTTCATTCGGAGTGGACCGAGCAAACTGTATTCTCTAACCCCAATCCTTATCGTCATTGAAGGGATGGAAACTTTGGTTTTTCCCAAGGAGTGGAAATTTTGGGAAATGGTCTTTGTATTGGGAACACATTCAATACAACGCAAATTTTCTGTTTTTCGATTTCTTTTCTTAAGATAGAAACAAGTGCTTTTTTTCCTTTTTTATTTCTTTATTTTTGATAAAAAAATATTTATTCTTAAATTGCTTCATATATTCTTTTAAAATGGGTATTAAAGAACACGCTAAACAACAGTTAATATACGTCGAATTTTGAATGAAACTTAGCGCAAGTTTTAGTAGGGTTAAATATGAGGCAATGAGAACCTAGAATAACAACGTTAATTAATCGCAAATTATAATCCAATTGTGTGGATCTCGTGAGATTATGATAAATTCATTAATGTAGATCATTAGCCCTCTACACACCTACCAAAATTTAATAATTTAAATAGATGCTAAACGAAAAAACCAAATTTGAACTAGCCATTATTAATAATTGATACAATTGGTCAAAAATAGGTGGCTCTAACTTACAAGCCCCGGTAGAAAAAATATTAAAATGAACAATTAAATCTGCGTTAAGTAATTGGATCTCGCGAAATTATCCCTTAAATGTAGGATAAATTCAACGACGTTTTTTTCCTTTAAATCTACCAAAAATCCGCCGATCTACCTTGTAGATTTCGCCAAGGCCTAAAGCCATTTCCCGCTTTAACCTAAAATTTTGCCCACGCCGCCCACGCTTGATTTTAAGTCTCGAAAAACCCTTTGAACTCGTAAATCGCGACGGGCAATGCGATTACCATGTTGAAATTGCAAACGATGAAGCTTGAGTTGAAAAAACAAAGCAGCCATACTAAATAAAAATATGAACCGCAGCCAAGGAACCAGAAATTGACTCCGAATGAAAATATTCGGATCGAAATTCCTCCAAAAGGACCTTAGAGAATAGGGTCCCAGAAGCTTCTTGCGAGGTAGACCTTACATTTTAATGCAATAATTTTTTATCAGTATCATTTGGTAACGAACGCAGAGCGTTCTCATTATATGTGTTATTCAACTGATCAGGTTTCGTGAGACCTGCCCCTCTGCACGTTTACAAATCTAAGAATATTGGTTCAAGAGGTCTTGGTTTTATAATCTATTACTCTCTAAAAGGCCTGTTTTGGACAAGGATGGGGATGGGTTTCTTTCTTGGAAAATGGTTGTAAGTACTGAATTGTGGATTAAATACTGAATTTACAATTTTTACATTAGAAGTACTGAATTTATAATTTTTACATTAGAAATACTGAATTTACAATTTTTAAATTATAAATACTGAATTTACAATTTTTACATTAGAAATTCACTTTTATTCAAATATTTATCCTATTTAATATAATAGAATAGATTGTAACACACCTCAGGGTAAAATTTCAGGACATTAAATTGGATCAGTAGATCCGAAGATATCATCAGTTTGGCCTTGGAAAATAATTTTTACACAAAAAAGCTTTAATCTTTCTTAGTATAATAAAACACATTGAAACACACGTCTCACTACAATTTAAGGTCATTTGAATCAATAGGTCAAAGGAAGGATCTGGCAAAAATACCTACCTCCTCCCATAAAACTTAATGTTAATTTTCGGTTCCTTCGAATTTTCTTCAAAAGTCGCGCTTATACATGTAAATCGAATTCTTTGAACTGGGGGAGTAGTTATAAGCAAAAATGGGGGTGGAATACTCTGAGAGTCGGAATGAAGGCTGGTTATCTAAGTCAGATCTAGGCTCTATTTAGCGCCATCATGTCGGCCTAATTAAAATACATATGCCAAAGTAAATTTAAAACTGTTTTGCTCATACATAAAATTTACAATTAAAAAACTAAATTTAATAGATAGTTAACAATGAATAATTATTTCTTCCAAATTGCTAAAATAGTAGTGTACGTAGATGACGCTACAATAGGGAATAGTAGTGTACGTAGATGACGCTACAATAGGGAAACGCCGGTAGGCTGCTAGCCTGTTAGGCATAGAAAAGCGTCTGCAATCAGCAAGGAAGTAAGTTCGAAGATAATTTTGTGCAAATTTTGAAATTTGGTTCATAACTGTTGCGTTTACGAATGGGATGATGATATTGATATTGTTTCTTGATGTATAGATAATGGTTTTCCTTCTGGTGAGAGAAACAAGTACATTTATTTCTGAACTCATTACTTAATGTGAAGTTGTAGTATTAGGTTTTTAATTATAATGTTAACAATGCTTATTTTGATTACGTTTATAAAAATAATATTGAACTTTTTCTCTTAAAGTTAGAGATCATAAGTGATGATTAGTAATTGATTACTCTTATTAGTTAAAATTAACAAGTTATTAAATAAATTATCATTAACGTTTATAGGTAAATTTAAACTTGAAACGATATTTGGTCTTTGGCAAATATGTAACTGAAAAGAACCCAATTAAGAGTTAATTAAATAAATTATCATTATCGTTTTTAGGCAAATTTAAACTTGAAATGATAATTTTTCATTGTCAAAATTTCTTACTCAAAAGTGAAAAGAACCTTAGAAAGTGCTTGTGCTTCGTAAAAATTATTATTAGGCTTATTTGAGTAATCAAACGTTAATAGAAAGATTTTATTGCAAATGCCAATACTTAAAATTAAACATCAAATTATCATTTTTGTTTGTCCAAAATTGTAAAGGTTAAAGAGAAAGTTTTTAGACTTTAGCTTATCTAATCCCTAAACCTAAATTCCCAAATTAAATGTACAGGTATAGTTAACCTCACAAATATGTCTGTCTAGAAGCACTTGCAAGTTAATTTAATTAACTTACAATATAAATATATATTTATTTAATTCGAACACTTACAGAGATGGTAATATCATAAACTTGCTTAGTTACAGAGGTTTCCCTGATGCACTCTCCAGAGACTACGGTATTAATTTCATTTGGTTTACAAATCAAGTATCTCTTACTTTAAAAATGTGTTTAGTTGTTATTATATTTCCGACTTTCCGACGAGTACAATTCCTAAAATAATTTTCTAAATCTTCTAATGCTAAAAACGCGACGTATTTTATAATTGTAGCGCTACCCGTTTTAAACTACGTATCTACCATTCGCGAATTTCCCGGCAAGGGATTTCATCTCGGCATGTATAGTTGTATAGGCGCGCTACCATGGAAACGCGTGACTCGCCGCTTCGAACAAATTTCCCTCCTCCCTGCCCCAACTAAGCAAGACGTGAGAGGAACGCGCCTGCCGCCGACGTGAGAGAGATGCTAGGTTTAAGCAACGTAACTCGCGCTTCTTATTAAGACTAGACGGCCGAGAGCGTAAAGGCGTCAATCCGTGGAGTGAAAGCTCTGTGCGATGGTGCGGGATCGAAACCCGGCCGAGGAGGAAAATAATTTCATAAATAAATAAAATTCTTCCACGTTGCAGAGCCACCTAAGTGTGATACTGAGTACTTTTTAAAAATTTCCGTAATTCCGCACGGGAAAAAAGGGGAAAAATGGGGGGAAAAGGCGCGCCCAGCCGTAATTAAATAGTCGGACTAAACCTTTGCACCATCTGCTAGATGGCGCAAAGCAAAAACATTTCTTACTAGTAGAGAAATAGGTATAATGGAAATATTTATATTGAAATTTAAAATGGTTTTAATAGACTGCGCTCATGATTATTTTTGGGCGTGGAACTTCTCCCAAATGACGGGGCGAACGTCCTCGACGCGACTAAGACCCTCCAGGAACGGAATTAAATCAAGTAATTGGGTGTCCGTTTCGTCATTTTTCCATGGCGAAATAGGAACCTAAATAATACGGGAAAGGTGGAAATTAGAGAGCAAATCTTAGTGGTTCGGTTTTTAATCAAAAATTGTCGATTCAGCGAGTATGGGTTCTAGAAAATTAGTCTCGCAATCACGAGTGTATAAATTAACTCGCTAAATCGAAAGGTTCGTAATTTAAAAGAATAACGCGGCGATTACTCCATTTTCTGGATGAAGTTTATAACCGTAGCGGTTATCGTCAAGCATGATTACTCGATTCAGATCCCTACCGAGTTTGGACAAATCCTAGAAAAGCGCGAGATAGTGAAATTAGGAAGAAAAAATTAAAAACCAAAAAAAAATATTAAGAAAGCTAGAGAAGAAAGCCAACCTTGACGTAATAAGTATTTTTGGGACGGATGCAAGAACCTCTAAATAAACGATTCCTAAAAACGTTGTGCTTGTCCAATTTATCGACAACCGGATTCGCGACCTAAAAATTTTTGAAAGTAAAATTCGAAGGGTTTTAAAATCGAATAATTTAGAAATTCAAAAAAAAAATTTGTTACTCCGGGTATTTCGGAGGTAAATTGGACGCATTCAAACAGTTTAGACATCGTTAGAAGAAATTCGTCGACGTGGGGTCTCTTCGCGACAAAGAATAGAGTCGACATAAACCCGAAACTGACTTCGACTTGAAAATCGTATTCGACAAATGACTATAAATGAGTGAAAAAAAGATATTAAGCGTACTTTCACTTGGTGAGTGTATTGCTAATTTTCAATTTACCGGACACGAATAGTAAACCAAAGTTTTCTCAAGATCAATGGGCATTAATATTTTTTCGCCGTCTTCGGCCAATGAAAAGTCCATAATAATTCGGTATTTACTTTTAGTCCACCTACGTAAATAAGTTAGAGAGATTTTTTATCGCAATCCTATCGGAACATCGAATAGAAAATGCCGAGGGAAATATAAACGATTAAACCAAACCAAGAATAATTTGATGTTGTAGTTGTGTACACTTCCGAGTTCTTCTTTCTCGTGGATATTAAAAATACACGTGGAGGAGGTAGGAGAAGAGAGGAGAGGACTTGGAATCATGGACTCAACGGGTCGAAAAAAAACCAAATTGGTCGGTTAACAATTTAAATAGTCCGGGAAAACTGTATTAAAAAATAAAATTAATCTAAGTTAAGAAATGAAATAGACCTATGCAGACTGATTAAATATAACAAATTAATGTGGACTAAAATTTACCGCGATGCTTGACAAGTTAGGACACTCGTATTCCGAAGTTAAGTGAAGTTTCGCGATCTACGCGCTGTTTAGATTTGACCTTTGAACCAGTTGTGTGGGGCCGCGCCCGTTGGAAAAACCCGAGCGTGGTTTTCCAATTTAACTAGTCCAGGAAAACTCTTAAGGAAAAAAAATTCCAAAAATTAATCTTATAAACCTATACAGACTGATTAAATTTAATAACTTAATCTGGACAAAAATTTAACGCGATGTTCGTACACAAGCCACTCTGCTGGCTTCACCAACAGTGTTCAATAATAATAAATAAATAAATAAATAGTAGTCTCACTCTCACCTGAAAGGCCTCGCGCTAAACTTAAAAGTAGTTACAATTTACGAAAGTATGGCTGGGCTACGTTTAAAAACTAAAAAGCTTCAAAATTCCGCGGATTTTACTAGTAGGGCCTTGGCGGATAAAACCACCGCCGTGGGAAATAAAAGAAACGGAAAGGACGACCAACTTCCTTCGGCACTAACGGCTTCTCAAACCACGAATAACTTCCAGCAAACTCGATAGAGCTAGGAGAAAACGCAACTCAACTATTGCGTTGAGCCTGACGTCAACATCACGTGTTTCGATGGAACCAATAAAGCGGCACCACTCCAATCTCTCTCTCTTTTCTCGCTCGCCTCGCTGGAAAGTAGGTCGCGGGATTTTAACGTAACGTATCCGTCCGCCGAGGGTTAGCCGTGGAAAAAAAGTAAATAAATTATGAAAAGTGAACGCGAAAGTATAGTAGAATCCGTAAGTATGAAATGTAATCTGGTACATATATTTCGGAATTTTTTTGGTTTTTATTTTATTTCGCTTAATGTTAATTAAGCGCTAGTTGAATGATGAATGGTTAGCATCGATCTGTCCCTGGGTTAATACAATGTGTGCCGAGTAGTCCATGAATGTTATTAAGTTAGTAACTGTGGATCTAGCTTAGCAGAAACCATGTTGAGTGTCTTCCAAATGCGGCTTAAACCAACTATATAAGATATCGTTTAAGACTATCTCAGAAAGTTTCGAAGAAAAAGGGAATCAGAGAGATAGGTCTATAGTTTGAAATATCTCCTTATTCTAGAGGGCCGGTGGGCCCTGTTATTTTCACAACTGTGTTCTTTAACGTTCGCATAGTTTGAGTTAATACGTTACACTTAGTCTAAAATAGTTCGATTGTTGACTGGTAACATCATTGAAAATACACTCAAATTCATAAACTTAAAGACGCAATTTTTTTTAACTTGGTATAATCACATTTAACTCGTTTTATCCTTAGGGTAACATAATACGACTAAATTTGGTCTTGATAGTCCAAAAGCTAAAACTCAACTAAATTTTTGTTATCAAAAATACTTCTGACGATTGTTTAATATTTAAGTAGACCAAAAAACTAGTAGTCCAGAAGTTGTGATTATAGAAGGGGAGACATAGATAAAAAATATACTGTCTTAAATGTTACATTTTGAAAATTGGCCTTTTCTTTAAAGGGTTAAAGAACTCCTAATTCTGTTCAAATTACAACACTCTCCCGGCTAATGCGAGTTTTAAGAACATTATGCAATTCTGGGTAATTTGAATTAATCTATTTCTAAACGATACAAAAGTTGTACTGGTCTGATTTTTGTGTCTTAACTTAGCATGATGTAACACGTCCATCTCGCCCTTTGCAAACTTCCTTGATTCTTCCTAGCGTCCAGAGATGACGTGGTTGTTTTGGTTCGCTTATTATGACTACTTCTCCTTGCTTCAAGTCAGATTGTTCCTTGACTTTAGATGGTCTCTGATCCAATAAGTACTCCTTACGCCATCTTTGTCAGAAACTATTAAGAAGTGTTTCTTTGTATATCCATCTTCTGTTTAAGTCGCTTCTCTTGTTGGAGATATTTTCTCCCGCCAATGACTTTGCTGGTAATGAACTGAGCCGCCTTCCCATGAGGAAATGTGACGGTGTCAGCGGAGATGGCTCATCGGAATCACTTGTTGTATATAAGATGGGGCGTGAATTGACTACTGCCTCAATTTCGATCAACACCATCTCTAATTCTTCGTACGATAATTCTGCTTTACCTAATGATTTTTTGAGACAACTCTTGATAGGTCCTATTCAGAAGTTTATTTGTTTAAACAATACAACATATTTAGATGATATTTTTGAGATTGAATAATCTTAGTAAGATTTTAACCGACCAATGTATTCAATCGATAAAATTATGTAGAAAAAAGGTCGTACTCTACATTCTGTTTAATTAAAAATATTTTCTATTATAAAAATCAGTTGCTTTGAAGTCTAACTTTTAGCCTAATATTTTGTAATTTTAGCTTTGTAAAAAATATCCAAATTATTTTTTGAAGTAGACTTTCATCTGGAATATTGTCACTAATATTTTTATTAGAATATGGGAATTTTATTAGAATGGGAAATTGAGGATTTGCTATACCTTAAAGATGCAATTAAGTACGGCTATCACTATGATTATTGAATAACTATTTATGATTGTGGCGAAACGACACTAGTTTATAAATTTTGATTAAAAACTTACGTTAGATTGAAGAAAGTAAAATCTACCTCGTAGACAAGAGCAAAAGAACTCGAGTAACAACGCTACCCGAAATCGTCAAGTTTAAAGAACTGTGAATATCTCAATATGTAGTCAAGCAATCAATGACATGAATGGTCGCAAGAAAATAGTGGTCAGAATGGCAAAGCAAATCCTTCCACTATGGAGAGCATAGGACTAGCGAGCCTGGTTTTTTTGACACGGGAATCGGAGGGGTCGGATATTTAGCGTTTTGGTGTACAAGATCTTGAGATTATTAGGTTTTAACACGATTTTGAGAATTTGAAAACGATTTTGGAAGGCGTTTAAGGTACAGAAGTCAGAATTTCTAGACCTTAAAATGAGGTTTTTAATTTTGAGATTTTTATTGAGATTTTAATCGAGATTTTCCAAGAAGTGTAAGGGATTTTGACAAGTGTCCGATCCCTCATAAAAATGAGGATAAACATGAGTTTTCTACGCTTTACCCAAAAAAGCTACCCTCTTATTGGTCTTATATGTATGATAGTTCCTTTTACCGCAAATAGTAGCCCTCTCATTGGTCGAGGGTAGGAACCCTTTGTATAAACAACTTATAAATACAAGAATTTTCCGTTGCACACTTCACTCTCTTTACTTTGACTCTCCGAGCCAATTTAAATATTGCCAAAAGTGAATAGAAAAATTTGTTTATTTTCATACTACTGTGATAAATAGTTAAGAACTGAAAATCGTCTCTTGAATAATGTGAGTATCTTACTTGTTTGTAATTTAAATAAAGTCTAAAGTTTAAATTATAAGGAATTTTATTGTTCATCAGCCTACAAAAACTAAATATTTTTTTTAATTTTTGATTTAAGGTTTGTTTGTATCCTCTAAGAGATATTTCCTGCTTCCTGCGGAGGTTTCGGGAAATATTAACGTTACCAGTATTGGGACGTGGATAAAAGTAAAGCCTCATCTTTTGAGCCATTGGACCAAGAGTGGAAATTTTAATCATATTGGCGTGACCAACTTTATAGTTAGCTTGCCTGGAGGTCGGCCCTGTGAAGCAGAATTTCACGTAACGAGTGATGCAAATTCAATTGGACCCACTAATATAAGTAATAATTACTTGAAGAATGATTACATGCTCACTAATTTTCTTTAATGACGTTACTAATGGAGTTCCCAACAAATAAATTAACAGGTGAAGAACTCTACCAGCAAGTGCTGAACAAGCCAAAAAAGAGATGCGGTAGCGAGAAACGGCGCGAGGCGAAAAAAGACGAAAGCAAGCACCCACTCCGCATGCCTGCAGTCCTTGTGCCTGTCACCGTACCGACAGCACCCCCGGCAGCACCCACTCCGCATGCAACCGGACCATCTGCAGCCATTGCACCAGCCACCGGACCAACAGCACCCTCTCCAGCTACCGGACCGACAACACTCTCTCCAGTTACCGGACCGACAGCACCCTCTAGAGTTAAAGGACCGACAGTACCCTCTCCAGCCACCGGACCAACAGCACCCTCTCCAGCCACCGCACCAACAGCACCCTCTCCAGCCACCGGACCAACAGCACCCTCTCCAGCCACCGGACCAACAGCATCCTCTCCAGCCACCGAACCGCCAGCACCCTCTCCAGCCACCGAACCGCCAGCACCCTCTCCAGCAACCGGACCGACAGCACCCTCTCCAGCCACAGGACCGACAGCACCCTCTCCAGCCACAGGACCGACAGCACCCTCTCCAGCCACAGGACCGACAGCACCCTCTCCAGCCACCGGACCGACAGCACCCTCTCCAGCTACCGGACCGACAGCACCCTCTCCAGTTACCGGACCGACAGCACCCTCTCCAGTTACCGGACCGACAGCACCCTCTCCAGCCACCGGACCGACAGCACCCTCTCCAGCCACCGGACCAACAGCACCCTCTCCAGCCACCGAACCGCTAGCACCCTCTCCAGCCACCGGACCGCTAGCACCCTCTCCAGCCACCGGACCGCCAGCACCCTCTCCAGCCACCGGACCGACAGCACCCTCTCCAGCTACCGGACCGACAGCACCCTCTCCAGCTACCGGACCGACAGCACCCTCTCCAGTTACCGGACCGACAGCACCCTCTCCAGTTACCGGACCGACAGCACCCTCTCCAGTTACCGGACCGACAGCACCCTCTCCAGTTACCGGACCGACAGCACTCTCTCCAGTTACCGGACCGACAGCACTCTCTCCAGTTACCGGACCGACAGCACCCTCTCCAGCCACCGAACCGCCAGCACCCTCTCCAGCAACCGGTCCGACAGCACCCTCTCCAGCCACAGGACCGACAGCACCCTCTCCAGCCACAGGACCGACAGCACCCTCTCCAGCCACCGGACCGACAGCACCCTCTCCAGCTACCGGACCGACAGCACCCTCTCCAGTTACCGGACCGACAGCACCGTCTCCAGTTACCGGACCGACAGCACCCTCTCCAGCCACCGGACCGACAGCACCCTCTCCAGCCACCGAACCGCCAGCACCCTCTCCAGCAACCGGTCCGACAGCACCCTCTCCAGCCACAGGACCGACAGCACCCTCTCCAGCCACAGGACCGACAGCACCCTCTCCAGCCACAGGACCGACAGCACCCTCTCCAGCCACCGGACCGACAGCACCCTCTCCAGCTACCGGACCGACAGCACCCTCTCCAGTTACCGGACCGACAGCACCCTCTCCAGTTACCGGACCGACAGCACCCTCTCCAGCCACCGGACCGACAGCACCCTCTCCAGCCACCGAACCGCTAGCACCCTCTCCAGCCACCGGACCGCCAGCACTCCCTCCAGCCACCGGACCGCCAGCACTCCCTCCAGCCACCGGACCGACAGCACCCTCTCCAGCTACCGGACCGACAGCACCCTCTCCAGCTACCGGACCGACAGCACCCTCTCCAGTTACCGGACCGACAGCACCCTCTCCAGTTACCGGACCGACAGCACCCTCTCCAGTTACCGGACCGACAGCACCCTCTCCAGTTACCGGACCGACAGCACCCTCTCCAGTTACCGGACCGACAGCACTCTCTCCAGTTACCGGACCGACAGCACTCTCTCCAGCCACCGGACCGACAGCACCCTCTCCAGTTACCGGACCGACAGCACCCTCTCCAGTTACCGGACCGACAGCACCCTCTCCAGTTACCGGACCGACAGCACCCTCTCCAGTTACCGGACCGACAGCACCCTCTCCAGTTACCGGACCGACAGCACCCTCTCCAGTTACCGAATACTGGAAGTGCATTCGGACATACGTGGACAGGGCAGTGCGATACTGGGTACTGTCCATTGATGGCTCCTCGCTGGACGCCATTAAGAATGCTGGCTTCGTGGGCTACACTGGAGTGGACAAGGGTTCCTTCAAACTCCTTCAGAACACGGAAGCCACTAAAACCACTGTAGCCGAGTCTGCGGCAGGGGGTGGGAATAGCGAGATGGGGGATCTCGCTGTGGAGCTCTCTGGCGTCGCTCTAGGCACAGAGGGGGAGGGGGGGCCCATTCGGAAGTTTGTTCTTCCATGGATGAGTCCACCCTACTGGAAGAATCGGATGGGACCCTTCGGGGTTCAGCCGATGAGCGTTCTAGTGGTCCCTGGTGAGGGGGAGGATCTTGGGACTGGGAGCTTGCCTGTCAGGGGGGGAGGTGCCACTGGCCCTCTCGGGACTGATGAGGTGTAGCTAGGTCCCTTCTGAACCCCTCTCTTAGGGACCATGGGGACGCTACGTGCGATTCAAATCAATCTGCACCATAGTAAGGCGGCCTCTGCGGTACTCTGCAGGAGGTTTGCTATAGAGGGTCTTGATCTGGCCCTCATACAAGAACCGTGGATATGCCATGGCAAAATCCTCGGTCTTGACGCGGCAGGGTCACTATTTTATGACCATACTGCTGCTAGACCTAGGGCGTGTATTCTGGTTCGGAGGGATCTTTGCTGTATCTCTCTACCGCTGTACACGTCCCAGGACACGGCGGCCGTGAAGCTAGTCCTGGCCACTGGGAATGCCAAGTTGACTATCACGGCCGCCTCTGCTTACTTTGCCCACGACGCGGACTCTCTCCCGACAATTGAGGTGATCAATTTGGTCGATCAATGTGAAAGGAGAGGGGACAAACTAATCATTGGCTGCGACGCCAACGCTCATCACATCACGTGGGGCAGTTCTGACTGCAACAGGAGAGGTGATGATTTACTAGAATATTTAGTTGGTTGTAAACTCCATATTCTTAATCAAAACAATGAACCCACTTTTGTTACTTTTAATAGAAGGGAGGTCATTGACCTCACGCTAGCCACGGAAAACCTCGCGTCTTCCGTGTCTAACTGGCATGTGTCTACTGAGCCGTCTCTGTCGGATCATAGGCACATCTGCTTTACTGTCGCGACTACCTCTGTCCCGGCGGGGACGGAGGTACGCAATCCAAAACGGACCAATTGGACCGGCTATAAGGAAGACCTTATCCTACGCTACGGAGATGGTCACACCCCTAAACTCACTTCATCTTACGAACTTGATAGGGCTGCTGGTGACTTAGAGAGCTCTATCATTGAGTCGTTTCACCGGAACTGCCCACTCAAGACCGTTAACCGCTCGAGGCTTGTCCCTTGGTGGAATGCGGATCTCAGCCGGCTTCGGAAATACACGCGCAGGCTCTTCAACAAAGCCAAGCGCACGGGAGACTGGACTGGATACAGGCAGTCCCTTAATACCTACAACAGGGCCATTAGAGCTGCTAAGAAGGACTCTTGGCGGACCTTCTGTGAGCAAGTCTCCAATGTCCCTGCCACGGCTAGGGTCATGAAGATCCTAGCGCACGACAACACACATCGTCTTAACACTATTAAGTTGCAGGAGGGTGTGTACACTAAGTCTGGGGCTGAGACTCTCAAGCATATGCTGGAGGTCCACTTCCCTGACTCCACTCCAATCAATCCAACAAACCCTGACTCTCTATACCCTGTTCTGCACAGGGCGAAGAGAGAGGACTGGCTTGTAGCCAGGCAGGTTGTTACGATTCCCAAGCTTCGTTGGGCTGTCAACTGTTTTGAGCCCTACAAGTCTCCGGGACCCGATGGGGTCTTCCCTCGGCTTTTGCAGGAGGGCTTAGACCACATCGCCTCTCCGTTATGCAAAATCTATAGACTTTGCATTGCTCTCGGTCACATACCTTGTGATTGGAAGCGATCTAGGGTCATCTTTATTCCCAAGCCCGGGAAGGTTTCCTACCTCGAGGCGAAGGCATTTAGGCCCATATGCCTGACCTCCTTCTTCCTCAAAATCCTAGAGAAGCTGGTGGACAGGTACATTAGAGACGAGGTACTTTCGGTAACTCCTCTCTCTTCTTCACAATTTGCTTACCAGAAAGGTAAATCAACTGAGACGGCCCTTCACGGCCTCACGAATTGCCTGGACAGGGCATTCGAGTTTCAGGAAATTTCACTGGCCGTCTTCCTCGATATTGAGGGGGCCTTTGACAAGGTCTCTAGCTCGGTTATTACTGAAGCTGTTAAGAGATTTGGCATCAGCGACACTCTTGGCCGTTGGATCAAGTCCATGCTTACCGACCGCGAGGTGTCGGCGTCCCTCCTTGGGGACTCTCTAGGGGTGACTACCAGCCGGGGCTGCCCTCAGGGTGGAGTGCTCTCCCCCCTGTTGTGGTGCCTGGTGGTGGACGAACTCTTGGAGAGACTCGGGGGTGCTGGGGGCTGTAGCTGCTTCGGGTATGCGGACGATGTAGCTATAGTCTTTACCGGGAAGTTCCCGGATACTGTCACCACACTTATGAGATCTGCTCTCTCTAGCGTGGAGCAATGGTGTCAGGCGGTTAACCTTTCCGTTAATCCTGATAAAACTGTCCTTGTTCCGTTTACGAGGAAGAATACTAAGGATCTGTTCAATGATATCTCCTTCTTTGGCCAGGTCCTGACAAAGTCCTCCGAGGTAAAATACCTGGGGGTGACCTTTGACTGCAGACTCACATGGAAGCCGCATCTTGATCGGTGTATCAAGAAGGCCAAGATGCTTTTCTGGAGGACCAGGAGCTCAGTCGGCCAGACTTGGGGCCTCAACCCCAAGGCTGTACACTGGCTCTATACTGGGATCATCAGACCCATACTATCTTCCGGGCACTTGTCTGGTGGACAAGGGTCCGGCTGAAGACGGTGCAGGCTGCCCTGCGCAAGCTTCAAAGGCTTGCCTGCATTGGTGTTACAGGGGCCATGAGATCGACCCCAACTGCTTCCCTGGAGGTGCTTCTTGACATGCTACCTCTTCATCTTTTCATTGAGGAGGAGGCTGTCATGGGGGCCTACAGGCTCCACATTAATGGCTGTTGGGTTCCAAGACTTTGGGATTACAGCCATACGAAGCTCTTTCGGGAGTACGCTGCACTTGAGCCGTCGTTAACGATGTGCTCTGACAAAACCGTTACCAGCTTTGATTTCACTAAGCCATTCAGCATCCACTTTCCCAGTCGGGCCGAGTGGACTAACCTGCTGC
The DNA here is from genome assembly GCA_019434445.1 of Phalangium opilio. Taxonomy (NCBI): domain Eukaryota; kingdom Metazoa; phylum Arthropoda; class Arachnida; order Opiliones; family Phalangiidae; genus Phalangium; species Phalangium opilio. The sequence continues at coordinate 97,033 of JAEQBA010004434.1, read as the reverse complement.
CTCTTGGCACTGGGGGTGAAACTATTTGGTTCACCGATGGTTCCAAGACTGATTCCGGCGCTGGCGCCGGCTATTACTGCCAAACTACAAGGGTCGGTTTTTCTGCTTGCCTGGGCACCTTTGCTAGTGTGTTCCAAGCGGAAATTGCCGCGATCTGTTATTGCGCAGACTACTGCATTAACAAAGGGTATAACGGACGGACTGTGAGGATCTATTCTGACAGTCAGGCCGCCCTGAATGCGCTGGACCAGTGTCAGATTACCTCTCAACTGTTGCGTAGCTGCCTTGATCTGCTAGCGCAACTGGCGTCCTGCAACAGGGTTCTGTTGTACTGGGTGCCAGGGCATAGCGGTTATTATGGCAATGAGCAAGCCGATAGATTTGCGAAAAGGGGCGCGGAGGCCAAGCTCTTGGGGCCGGAGCCGGCCGTCCCCATCCCCTACGGGCATGTCAAACGGAGCCTGCATGACAGGATGACTGTCATACAAAACCAGCTCTGGCATGACATGGATGGCCCGAGACAGACAAAACAGTTAGTCAATGGTCCCTGCAGGTCTCGTGCTAGAGACCTAATTTCGCTCAGCAGATGGGATATTAGGCTGGCCACCGGTCTTCTGACCGGACACTGTCGGCTAAATAGGCACCTCCATCTGATGGGTCTTGCTGACGACCCCCTCTGCAGGTCGTGCCAGGAGAAGGAAGAAACATCCGCTCACGTACTTTGCGAGTGCGACTTCTTCGCCTCGCTTAGACTAGAACATTTTGATTCACACACTGTGGAGCCCTCGCGGGTCTCCTCTTTTACGGTGGAGCGAATTCTTCGCTACGCTGCGGCTACGGGCCTATTCAAGGCCTGATTTTGAGGTTGCACAATATGCCTTTGGCATCGGTGCCAGGGCGTGAGCCCCGCCTCATCAACAATAATAACAATAATAATAATACCGGACCGACAGCACCCTCTCCAGTTACCGGACCGACAGCACCCTCTCCAGTTACCGGACCGCCAGCACTCTCTCCAGCCACCGGACCGACAGCACCCTCTCCAGTTACCGTACCGACAGCACCCTCTCCAGTTACCGGACCGACAGCACCCTCTCCAGTTACCGGACCGACAGCACCCTCTCCAGTTACCGGACCGACAGCACCCTCTCCAGTTACCGGACCGACAGCACCCTCTCCAGGTACCGGACCGACAGCACCCTCTCCAGTTACCGGACCGACAGCACCCTCTCCAGCCACCGAACCGCTAGCACCCTCTCCAGCCACCGAACCGCTAGCGCCCTCTCCAGCAACAGGACCGACAGCGCCCTCTCCAGCCACAGGACCGACAGCGCCCTCTCCAGCCACAGGACCGACAGCGCCCTCTCCAGCCACAGGACCGACAGCGCCCTCTCCAGCCACAGGACCGACAGCGCCCTCTCCAGCCTGTTGGAGTAATCGACTCTTATCTACTCGGATTATATTAACTCTGTAACTTAAGAAATGCGATGTTAGTTTTTTTAACCGGTTAATAATATGTTAATACTGTTTTTTAGTAACTGCTATAAATAACAATGTAATGTTATCATTTGATCAGTCTCACTCTCTCACTTGTTTAATAAACAGTTCGTTATTTTATTTGGTCTCTCTCTTCCTTATGGATTATCTTGTAACAAAGAAGCCACCCCTCCAACGTCGTCTGCTTCATCTCTTTTTTAAATTACCATTTTCACATGAGTGGCGCCTTAAGCGCCACTGGCTTTCAATTGTTAAAAAATATATTTTTTGGCGGGGATAAAAACCCCCGCCGCCGCTGTCAGTCAGTGAATAAAATCTTGTAACGCGACAAGTACAGACGCGCTTTTTGTTATAAATAAATTCAAGTGAAATATTAAGAGAGATCTGCGTTATTTCTTCCTACGACGATGGACTATCTGGTAATTACTTAGTCATGATCCATAAGATCTTTAAGCGGGTAACCTGGGAACTTTATAACTGCTAGTTATTTATTCAATTCTTTGTGGAATCGTGTAGTTAGGCCCTTTTCCTACTTTTAAAACTTTACGGTTACATAAAGTGGCGAGCTTGCCAGGACTCGTTAAGACTACAATTACCATTTATACTTAACGCGTACTTGTGAACTTTACTTGTGCCATTGCTTGAACTAATTAACTGTCGCGTCATGAATCCACCCGATCCGCATGCTTTGATCGCCGCGATTAACGCGCAGTTACCGGGATCCCATACTCCCCCGAGGGGGATCACTCCCCCTCCAAGCCTCGGTACTAGTCCTTCGCAAGGACAAGCGGCTGGAGGACTCCCACCTCCGCCGCTGCCACCGCAAGGTGCAGCGTCAAATATTTGGCTACAAACAATTCAAACCCTAGCAACTACTTTAGCAAATGTAGGCACTAGACCAGCTGCCAAAAGTAGGCCAAAACCGCCCCCTCACTTAATATTTAGTGGTGTCGAAGGTGAAAGCGCGCCGGAATTCCTTCGGACTTTGACGGAATTCGCGGACTATCACAGCATGTCAGGAGATGACATTATCGCGCTTCTACCCCAAATATTGAGGGGTCGTGCATTAATTTGGTTTAGGGACTTGAACAGGCCTAATCAAGCACTAACGTGGCGTACCGTGAAAGGCGCATTTAGAGACTATTTCTTTTCGGGTAGAGCGGAGGAATCCCTCCGCTTAGAAATAGCGCAATTTAGACAATCCGACAGTGTATCTTTTGACGCGTACATCGCGAGTATCACCGCGATGAATCAGAACCTACGCGTTCCGTATACGGACTCTGAACTGGTCGGTATTTGCAAGCGTAATATCCTCCCCGAAATACGCATCCATGTGTTTCACGACAGCATAAGGACAATGCGCAGCTTCATAGAAAAGGGCCGCGTAACAGAAGAAATTTTACGGGCGACCCCTTCTAGCACATTGTATCCTAGAGACAGTGCAAAGTCTACCCCGCGTAAATCCAGTGGGAGAAGAAATTCTCCCACAGCCGCGGTTTTAACAAAACCGCAGGGGGGAGGTGCGACATCAAAGGTTGCGACGCCAAACGCAAGACTTTCCAATAGACCTACACCGGCTCAGACAGAGCAAAACGACTTAAGTCACATAGAATGCTATAAGTGCGGATGCTTAGGGCATTATGCTACCGCCTGTCCGAGCAAACAAGAGGTCGCGAAAAAACACGCTTCAGGAAACGCGAAAGCGGGAAAACAAAAAGGGGATCGTCTTCCCGCCGCGCGACGAAAGTAAAGCCCCCTATGGAAATTGGCTCTATGGATGTGCGTCGCTGTGAGGTTGATCCTCCCGTGGCCATAGATGCCGTATATTCGCATGGGACCTTCGCGACCAGACTAGATTCCGGCGCTGATGCTTGTTTTATCAGCTTATATCAGTGGCGTAATTTAGTCAAAACTTTGAAACCAGACTTAGTGCTTCCGGAAGAAGAAGAGACTCAGTGTATAGTGTTAGGCGATGGACGTTACACCTTTACAAAGGGACGCGCGCGAATAGACTTCCGCTTAGGACAGTTGAAACTAAAGCAAGAGTTTCACGTAGTTCCGTCATTGCCAAACGATTTTATTTTGGGAAAGAATTTCCTTTATAAACATCGTGCCATTTTGGACTTCGGTACAAATACTTGTCGGATTGACGGAACAACGTTTCCATTCGTGTTAAATCTCCCCGGGTTAAAGACTCCAACCCCTCAGATTATCGAGGATATTGAACAACTGTCGCGTCGCCTACACTGAGTCCTAAACAGAAGGAAGACTTAAAAACTTTATTGTTACGATTTCCAAAACTATTTTAGGAAAAAGCGGGTCGTACGAACTTAGTATATCACGAGATACACACTACTACCGATGTTCCCGTTAGTCAACGCGCGTATCGTGCTAGTGCTGACGAGAAAAAGCGGATAATTGAAGACCACCTTCACGAAATGATCCGCGACGGTATCGTGAAGCCATCCGTTAGTCCTTACGCGTCGCCGGTGGTACTTGTCCACCAGAAGTGCGGAAAGATACGTTTCTGCGTCGACTATCGCGCTTTGAATAAAGTAACCGTGAAGGACCCTTACCCACTTCCGAGAATAGAAGAACTATTAGGAAAAATGGGCGCCCCAAAGTTCATTACAGCACTGGACTTAAAGAGCGGCTATTGGCAGATAGACCTCCATCCGCAAGCGAAAGCGAAGACTGCTTTCATCACGCATGTGGGAAAGTACGAATTCGAAGTACTTCCGTTTGGTCTATGCATTGCGCCGTCGTCGTTTCAACGACTCATCGACGAAGTCTTCAGGGATGGACATCACTTTTCCATCTGTGTCTATCTGGATGACATCGTCATTCCATCCAGTACGTGGGCCGACCATCTTCAAGCCTTGGAATATGTCTTTCACCGACTGTCTGAAGCAGGCCTTACGCTTCAGACTAAGAAATGTCGCTTTGCGCAAAGCGAAGCGACCGTGTTAGGGCATATTGTTAATGAACGAGGGATTCACATTGATCCCTCTAAGACTAAGGCTATAGTACACTTTCCAATCCCGAAAAACGTGAAAGCAATCCAAAGATTTCTGGGCATGGCGGGATGGCATTCACGATTCATCCCGCAGTATTCCAAGATCGTTGCTCCGTTAAATCATCTTAAGAAGAAAGACGTTCCATTCCAGTGGAAAGAAGATCAGCAGAAAGCGTTCCAGGCCATCAAGGATGCGATCTGTATGGCGCCTCCTTTAGCGGCTTACAACCCCAAGTTGCCGTGTATCCTGACCACGGATGCTAGCGACGCCGGACTTGGAGCTTTCCTGTCGCAAATCCAAGATGACGTCGAGGTACCTATTGCCTATGCCAGTAAGCAACTGACCGACGTCCAGCGAAGATATACAACCACGGAAAAGGAATGTCTTGCCATCTATTGGGGAGTTGGAAAGTTCAGGCCATACTTAGAGAATATACCATTCACTGTGATCACCGATCACAAAGCACTCCAGTGGTTGTTCACCTTGAAGGAGCCGAATTCTCGACTTGTACGTTGGGCGATGTACTTGCAAACGTATGACTTCAAGATCATACACAAGAAGGGAGTTGAGAACAAGGTTGCGGACGCATTATCAAGAGCGCCTGTCTCGCTATTAGCCATGTCGTTGGAAGACATGACTTCGCCGTCCTCGTCAGAAGATTCCAGTCCAGCGGAGTCCTCTTCAATGACGTCGACCGCGTCCTCAACCAGTAGCGGATTAGCTCCTCCCGCCAATCACGCATTGTACCACTCTTTCACGCTGAAAGAAGTGCGGAAAGCCCAACAAGATGAACAAGCCACACGTGACATCATAGTCCAGTTATCAGGAGATAATCCACAAAGACATCGGTACTACGAACGATGTCTTGTATCGGAAGGCCTATGGTAGACAACCAGCAAAACTCTATTTGCCACAGCGGTTCCGGCGGGACGCCATCCGCTTATTTCATGACCACCCTCTATCTGGACATCGAGGTCAAGATCGTACCTTCGACAAAGTACGAGCCAGATACTGGTGGCCATCGTCCCGGCAGGACGTTACAGAGTACGTCCGCGGATGTCCTTTGTGTCAGATGCACAAGGCCCGCAATAGAAAACGTCCAGGTCTCATGCAGCCTACGGCCATTTCTGAGCCTTTTGAATTGCTGGGAGTGGACATAATGGGACCTCTACCTAGAAGCCGTCACCACCACAAATACCTCTTGGTTTTCACGGACTATGCCACCAAATTTGTCGAACTTTACCCGATGAAGAACATCACTGCCAGAACGTGTGCGAAGAAACTCGTCTCCATGATAGTTCGCTACGGATGTCCGAAAGCCATCGTAAGCGATAATGGAACTCAATTCGTTTCTCAGCTTTGGAAGGACATTCTTAAGATGTTCAAAGTAAAGCCACGATACATCACTCCGTATCATCCTCAGAGTAACATCGTGGAGCGCACAAACCGCGTTCTGGGCGAAATCATTTCAATGTTCGTTGGTCGAGATCACCGAAGATGGGACGAGAACTTGCCATTCATCCAGTTCGCCATCAACTCGACTACACATACGACAACAGGAAGAACTCCTTTCTACCTGAACATGGGTAGGGAACCGAGATTTCCCTGGGACTTAGACGTGGGGATGCCAGTAGCGGACTTTGTTGAAAGGTCCGCCTCACTCTCAGCTTTAGCGAAGCAACTAGCCTTGTCTAAAGAGCTTGCCAAGAAAGCGCAAGCACACCAGAAGCGCTACTACGATCAAAGGCGGGAAGGAATTGAATTTCCCGTTGGTGCGCTTGTCTGGAAAGAGACGCATCCTTTGTCTCAAGCGGCACGGGATGTCGCCGCTAAGTTATGTCCCAAGTGGGAGGGTCCCTACAAGATCGCGAAGAAGCTACACCGCTTGCGATATCAATTAGAAGATCCAGAAACCGGAGAAAATAAAGGGATTGAGAATATCGCTCATCTCAAGCTTTATTGGTCAAACAAGGATGTCTGCCAACCGGCCGGAGGCCAGTCATCCTCAACGTCAAGTAGTTCATCTTCAAGTTCTACCTCGTCACCGTCCGTACCTACGCTTCAGGACGCTGGAGTCAGTACTGGTGACGAACGTCGTGAGACTCGACGAGAACGAAGACGACGACTGTTGAAAGACCAAGAAGCGCAGACCGAGTCGTCTGGAGAAGAAACGAGGAGACATCAAACCTCAGCTTCATCCACTAATGGATCCTCTGATTCCCCGTCGGAAGAAGTTCCAGAGTCCTTCCCAGAAGTCTCTGATCTTCCTGAGGAATCTGAGCCAGACGCATTCGCCTTGTTCTCAGATCCTCCCGCGGTCTTCCGAGTGAATCGGATGCCGCCAGACCTTTCTCCACCTTCCTCTCCTGATATTAGCTCGAGGGAGAAGTCTCTCCCTCCACCCTCTGCATCGTCCTCTCCTAATAGGAGCTCGAGGGAGAAGTCTCTCTCACCCTGACGATTCCAGTTCTTCCTCTGAGCCTGAGGAAGACGATAAGGAATTGTCCAACCCTGTTCCCGTCAATCCCATGAGATTCGTCAATCCTTTTCGAAGAGGATGGAGACGTGAGATAGTGTTGAGGAAGAATCCTAAGCCTGGAGGTCCGGAGATGGACATTTACTATCATCCTCCAGAACAATATCCGCATAAGACTCTCCGGTCTCGCCCGGACGTTGCGAACTATTTGCGCGCGCATAACATCACCGATGTGACTTCGCGTGATTTTACCTTTCCGCGAGAACCGTGGGAAACGGTTGAACCGCAAACTAATAAACTGTTGACGCTTTCCAGGGACCAATGGGCACTTTCGTGCTGAAGATCGAAACGAACGACGCCCCCTTTTATGCCAGCCAGGTTCCGGCAACCGTAATGTTATCGGCACCTTTCCCCCTCGTGTCTCACGGGGCACTGCGGCTGCTAGGGCGCCGCCAAGGCATCCGCCTAATGACGTGGCAATTGCAAGCGTTCCGCCAACGTTGGCCATTCGCCCCCGCCGACCTCCTCATCGCACAATCCCCGGTACTCAGGATTTCGCGCGTGGAAGAGGACACCTCCGCTGCGTTGTCACCGATCGTCTTTCAGGAGGAGCGACCTCTGTTGATTTTAGATATCGCCGGTCTACGCCTGCTTAGGGCGATGATCTGCCCTTGCCTCCGGTGCGAGGGTCTACTGTTCGCGCCATGCGTAGCCCGTGCCCTGGACGCCCCTCCTCGAGGTTCCATCGTCGCGGCGGCCGATACTGCCGCCGCAGAGGTCCAAACCGACCCCATTCCGTTTCACCACCAAGAGGTCCAAGCCGACCTGTTAAATCCAAGGGAGGTCCTCGAACAGTACGAGGCGGCCCGGAACTGGGTGCCTCCCGCACATCTCGCGGCGGCCTTCATGGCAGCCGCCGCACCGGCTCCGCCTACCACCGCACCTCCACCAGGTGCCGCCGCACCTGCCATCCCCGAGCTAAGGGTCCGCCCGTCCGATTTTGGTCGGGTGTCGCCAGTGGCAGACATCTTGTCCGCCTCTTCTCCTGGTCAGGGACGAGGTCGAGGATGGCGACCCGACGCGATGCCACCACTAGGACGAGGCCGTGGTCGAGGGCTCGGATCCCTTCTTGCCCGCCCTGTTATCGTCACGAATGTTCGGGCGACCGCCACCCCTGATAGCGGCCAGGGAATTTCCGCGGCGACACCACCACCACCCGCGGTTTCCACGAGCCGCCCAACCAGTGCCGCGCCGCCAAACATGGTCCCAGACGATACACCTTGTGTCGCCGTTGCCAGGTGGGACGACACCATGAAAAGAACTGCCACAAGCCACGGCCCAAGCGGAGCGAGGCCTACAAGGCCCGCCACCGCAAACGAAGCAAGAAGGGAGGCGTGGCCTCGGCCTCCAGAAGATTCCCGGAGCCGCGAGACTCCCATGAGTCAGACTCCCCCTAAAGCAGACGACTTTTCTTTGGGGGGGAGGATGTAACAAAGAAGCCACCCCTCCAACGTCGTCTGCTTCATCTCTTTTTTAAATTACCATTTTCACACGAGTGGCGCCTTAAGCGCCACTGGCTTTCAATTGTAAAAAAATATATTTTTGGCGGGGATAAAAACCCCCGCCGCCCGCGGTAAGGATATGACCATAAGTTGAGAAAAGTTACTCATTTCCATATGTAAACAACCAACTTATTTTCAAATAACACTGCGAATCTGCGAGAAACTCATTCTTTTCTTTCAGAGTCCCAATAGTATTTGGCGCTTAATTAAAGCTAGCTGGCATTTACATAGATGAGATATTAACCCAGGGCAAAGTAGATCGCGAATTTACGTCAATTTTTTATTTAGTACGCGTGAGAAATCTGTCTCAAACAAGGAGAAGAGTCAGTCCTTATGATAGGGTTACTGAAACGTTAGGCGAAATCCAAGAAAGCAAAAACCAGCACCGCGCCGATATTTTACTGGAGTTGCGTGGCATCTAGGAATGTCAAGAGAGACGCCTTACGGCCGATGAAAAATCTGCAGATGCCTTAACAAGCATCGCGCGATCATTTCGCGATATCTCTGTGGCGCTTTGCCAACGATTAAATAGTACCACCGATAACATATTATAAAACCCCGGGTATATATGCCGATTTTATTTGATTAATCCATTTAAATATATAAATATATTAGTTTAAACGCTACAATAGTAATAATACTTTAATAAAATAATACATTTTTCTTTGTCGAAAGAATGAATTCACTTGAGTCGTCTCAACAGATCCCTACGGATGCGCGACCCGCACCCATGGAGCGTTTCTCCTTCCTGTCCCTGATTCCTTCCCAAAACATCGTCTTCAACTCTTTTTTCCGCAATTAAAGATTCTTCGCCCATTTCCAATGGTTCAAATTCCTCGGGGACCTTTTCTTTCACACAAATATTGTGCAAAATAACGCGGGCATAAATTATAAATCCAGCAACTGTTGGTCTTTACTATGCTAAGATAAAACTGTTAACCTTCAGAAAAAAATAAGGCGCAATTAGATCCAAAGCTATAGGGATTCAATGGAAATAGCCAATATTCGTATACATGTCGAAAGAGTAATTGTTCATCTACGGTAAAAAATTTCTATTTTGCATAACAAAATACCGGTTGAACTTTTACATGGTGCCCCAGTGGAGGATTTAGCAAGCATTGATAAAATAACTGTAGTTGCGTGTGCCCTTGTAAATCTTTGCCCGTCGGTTTTTCCACGGAGCTTCTATTACAGGGAGAGGAAACTCGGTCTCTTCCCCCTCGCTCTTAGTGTACCTCAGTTCTGCGCACCGTTTTCATTCCTAGCGCGCACCCCGAGCCTATGTAAACAAAGTCTGACGTCATTTTCTTGTCACAAGGAACGCGTCGCCTGCTTGTAGACGAGGCTTACGCGACCGCCGTTGAAAGTGGAGACAAATGGAGACAAAAGCCTCTCTCCCTACTAAGACTAAAAAGGTCACAGGAACAGGACGGAAAAATCTTGAAAATGGAAAAATTACACGTAAACAGCATGTTGATCATTCATATTCAAAGTAAGATAATTTCTATAAATCATTAAATATATTAAGCCCAAGACTAAACTATGTATGTTTATTAATTTAATTATAGACCCCCAACTAGTATTAAATTACAAACAAGAACTTATTTATTCCCCAAATCGGTGGAAATCTCCCTGTATCGGATGTTAACCCCCTTTGCTAATACATATAGTGCAAATTTCGGCTGCTGTATTGATTATGATGAACAACTAAAACATATGGAATATATCGACCCTTCTGTGGACACAGAAATAGGTTTCGTAGAAACTGTCGGAAGTGAATTAATGTCAGAGTCTTGTCTAGGTGAAGAACATGAACTTATTCCCATAAATCAACCACAGCAGAAAGTAAATGTCAAGAAAAATGTACAAATTATAAAGTTGTCATTATCTGACGACCGCTTTCATTACCTCATGAACTTAGCTGCAACAAGTTTTCAAGAACAAATTAAACTACCCGGAGGTATAGCAATAGAGAATGCAATTAAAAGCCTGAAGTCAACAAAATTAAGCTGGTCTGAAGGAGTGACTTTTTGTAATGGATGTATTATTAAAAACTTAGCCGAATATAATGCAACAATTTCCAAAATAACGACGAAAGATAAAACTATAGCCTCTCTAGCTTCAAGTTTGTCTCTAAGCCCAACGTTCATGCAGCTTCCAGAAAGGAACGTTTAATATTGTTCTGCAGAAATTCTTAGGAGATTTTCAGAAGAACTTAGGAAATATTTGGGCTATGAATACTTATCAAAGGAAGCTAATAGTGAACCTGTAACTCCAAACAACCAGATACCAACTTCAAGGTTTAGTAAAATGACCAAAACTGAGGAAATCTTATACCACGTGGCAGGATCAACAATTAGTTCAATTTAAAAGAAAATCCCGCAAGGTATTGATTTTCTACCTTTGGTATGCTACAAGGGATGTATTCCAAAATCTGACCTCTCAAGAAAAATAGCCAATGTTTTTGACTGGACATCGAAATTGAATAGAGGTGGCTTAATCTTTGTGAATGAAAAAACACATTTGCTCTTTGAAAAAAAAAATTTTCTCGTCGAACCGTTCTATTGTAGAAAATTAAATGAAAATTGCACAAATATTGACAGAAAAGATTTAGCTAAAACGACAGTGTTAAGTAATAATGACATAAAAAAGCTATGGGGTGATATTTTGTCACCAGTTGAATTTTCCGAAAAGGATAAGTTATTAGGTCTATTAATTGAATCATTTCTAAGCTTAAGAGGCTAGGGTTTGGCTATTTATTATAGATCTAAACATCAAAGCTCTAAAAGTTTGCATTTGAAGTCGAAAAAGAGTTTAAGGAAAGAGTTGCAACAAAAATCAAACAATGAAAATGTTTATTGACTTAGTGATAAAATTCAGTGATATCTTTTAAAGATCTCAATTATATGAACAATTTTTCAAAACTCTAAATGTGATCAGTTCAAGTGCAATGTGACACGCTAGTCATTTTAATAAAAATTTTACATAATTTACTTTGTTAAAAATCATTTCACACTATCATCATAAATGGATGTATTTCCGTGTTGCGGAGATTGAAAGATATTTCCATGCCTCATTAAACCGTCCACGTTCAAGCCATATTGTAAACCATTAGGGCAACTGTTTCCACCACATGCTGCTCGTTGTTTTCCAAACTCTTTCTCGAGATTATCTTGGTTCAATCTATTAGTTAAGACAAATTTAGCTCCTTTCTTCAGCAAAAATTTTACCACACTTGTCACGGATTTCGCTAAGGGTTAAATTGAGGTATAATATTTTAAATATTAAAATAATAAATTTCTTAAGGGACTGTTTATAAATTTATATTACCTGTAATTTGTAATCCCTCCATCGTTTCTTTACTAAGCATCATAGCATTCCTTTGGTCAGCTGTATAGTTTCCAGGCAGTTTTTGGATATATTCTTGCCAACTTACGAAATATTGTAGAAAATCCTCTTCCAGCCACTTCAAATTGAAAATGAAATTAAGATATAGAAATTCAATGAGCTAACATTAAACTGGTTATTTACTGTTTACCTTCAATCTTGCATCATTTATGTCAGAATAAGGATTTAAATTCGGGTTTCGTTTACGTATCCCTTCCTTAAAATTCCTAGTGTTCATGCAATCAAAAAATTTGTTTAAAGTTCTAAAAAGTTTCACAGTCTCTCGCGCTGATTTCCATATCGCTTTTCTTAAGCATGTGCAACTGTATCACTTAACACCTGTGCTGCCAAGTTGACTTTCATCTTTGTGTAAGGTCCGAGATGTACATGGTCAAAGGTTAATTTAGGTAGTTGTTTATTTGTGCGGGGAATACCATCTTCAAAAATATCCACAATAGATTGCCAAAAAATCTGTTCACCATTTCTGTATAATTTTCTAGGTTGGTATATAGCAGTACCGCTACTGGCAAGACAAATTAGTGCTGTTTTTATAAGGTGAGGTGGGTCACAGATGAAAAATACATCACGATTTTCATCTCTGGCATATATATTTTTACACTTAAAGCCAGATTCATCAACGGATGTTTTTAAAAAATTCCTATTCGTACTAGCTCCATCGCTAGTAACAGAAAAAACTTTTATGCCACAGAATTCCAATTTTGATATCACCTCCCAGACTATACTATAAAGACTGTCACTGTTCATGTTATCCGTTGGAAAGTGTGCCAAAGAGTATTTGAAATTAGATGAAATACTTTGGACTATTATTTGTAAGATGTGAGTTGCAATCGGGGTAGTTTCTGACGCTTCCAATAACCTGCTTTCATCAACGATAGTATTCCCATAAGAGTTTAACTCTACGAAACCAATTAATTCCCCCGTAATTTTCTTGTAAACAACATCTTCCTTAATCTTTATCTCATCAATTAATATATTAACATATTTTTGGTGATCTTCTGGACATGCTTTTTCCAAATTATTTTTTAAATCGTTGAACGATGCATCTGTAAATCCAGACTTTGCACCAAAACGGGAAGCGTAATTATAAAGAGTTCTTTGAGAAGGTAATTCAAAGCAGCTGCTTTTTTCAAGTGCTTCATAAGCTCTTCGGGATTTGCTCCGTAAATACAAAGACCATTGTATTATCTTAGGATGCCAACGTCTACCTCTCTCTCTTACTTTTGCACCTTATAACTTTTAGTTGCTGTTCAAGAAATAGGCTTTTATCAGAATCTTTTGGAAAGTCATTTCTGCGTTTCTCTAATATCAATAATAAGACATTACTATCTTTTTCTTTGAACATCTCGCCCCTTTGATCTAATTTCCTTATGCAGTGCCTTCAATCTTAGATTTATTGGCGTTTAAATAATAAGCCCTCTTCTTTTGCTTTCGAATATGGTTTGTTAATTCAGCTGCTGATTTTCGTGATAAAGAGAAACGTTGAAATTTGGGCTTTATTGGCTTGGATATGCATGATTCTTATTTTCTCCTGTAAAGTCTTTTTGATATTGCCAATCTTAAATTTCTACAGCTTTTACATTTGTTTGATATACTAAATTGTCACATTGGTTTGAATGCAAAGCGTCATCATGCCAAGAATAATAACAATTTTTTATCGAAGTACTTTCAAATTCCTTCTTCAACTTTGTTTCGTGTACTCCAGAGCAAACTCCATAATCATCTAGCATACTCAAAGCTCTCAAAATGTTAGCTACTTTCAATTCATTTGCGCATGGCTCAGTAAAATAATTTTGGAGAGCTACGACTGCATTATGGTTCGGTGAAATTAATTGGTTCAAAACTTTCAGAGTAATAGCATGGTTTTCATTCTTGGTTGGCGATAATTTTACTGAGAGAGCAATCGTCATACTACGTTCGTATGAAAATTTAAAAAAAATTATATTCTTTTTCACATCATCATAAGAAAATGCCTATCTTTTCGGGAGTTGTTTAGAGAAACCAGTGGATATGCTTGAAATTAAATCTTCTGTTTCGTCAGTGTTGGGTCTTTCTAATTGGGTTGTTTTTTTATGGTTTGGTCAGCTTTATCCATTTCTTGCAGATTATTTAGTAAACTATATTTATCATCTTTCATTGCTGTTATTTCTTTTTCATTTTCTTGTGATGAAAAATTAAGTTCTTCGGCTATGGTCATTTCAAATGTCATGTGATTGTCTGTATCCATTTCTTGTACTTCTTCTTTTATTGTAACTAATTCAGTTGGTATTTCTTGCAATGAAATGCTAATTTCCTTCTCTACGGTGTTCTGAATACAACTTAGGGAAGATTGTGGAAGTACGGGTTCACTATTTTTTTCAGACTCGAGCACCGGTGATGTGACAGGGGCTGGGTTTGCCCTGGCTGAATCAAGATGGTCATCTAATGCATATTGCTTTTGAAATATCTACTTATTGAAAGAAGTAATCGGGGAAAATTGGAAAAGCCCAGTTGTCATTAAAAATTCTTACCATGTACTCTTCTGTATCTCTATAATCCAGAATGTCCGGATGGTCTTTAGTGGGTCCGTTTCCCCGAAAAAATGAAGGGAAAATACAAATGAGTCGGGTTTTATGTTTGAAACATCGAAGTGGTCTAATCTTCCACATCGGTCAATCCACATTTGACATTTTTGCATTTTTTCCAACTTATAGCTTGGTTTTGGAAACGGTATAAACTTTAATTCCAGGCCATAAAAGGACGATTTATATCGTGAATCGCTTCTACAGCTTCCGTAAACACATTTCTTCTTCTTCCCCTTTTTACAAACTAACTGATTGTAATCGCAATCCATTTAAATTTTTAAAAATTGTACCAATTATTATAGGAATTAAACATTAAAAAGTCCGAGGCTTATGTCTTTCTGCGAACGAGTGAAGGCGGCCATCTTTATTGTTTACATAGGCTCCCCTTTTTTCCAGTAATAATCGAGGGGGGTTAAAAATGTGCCTCTTTTTATGGACAAATATTTTCTACGTTTCCTTAGGGCCTTTACAGTGCTAGAGGGGAAGGAAGTTTCCTCTCCCTGTTAATAGAAACTCCGTGGTTTTTCCATTAGAATAATTAAATTTTTTAATGAAATTTTTTTTAAAAAAAGAACCATAAATGTACTCTTGATTTTCAAAAAATCAAAATAAATAAATAAGATAATAATTTTTGAAATCAAATGGAAATTAATTTTTCTCAATAAAAACAACCAGAACCATTACTTACAAAGAGTGTAATTAAAAACCATAAAGGACTTTATCGTCTACGTTTTTTACATGGTTGATGAGTTTTACTGCAATCAGGGCAGTACCATTTTTTTTCTTCGGCGGAATTACTATTTTCAAGAATTTAATATGGAACCATTGTATTTTACAATTTTCATTATCACATCCTTGATCCGTCATCTCTTCTTCTAAAAAAGCACCATATTTCATACTTATCTTGTTTTTGATTATAATCTATTTTTTAGGGCTGAGAATGTTTGAGTTGTTAATTTTATCTACAGTATGAGTTTGAACATTATTGGTAATTTTATTAGTTGGTCTTAAAATATTATTTGATGAACTTGTTATGGTTGCAGAACTGGAATAGTTTTTATTTTGGTGGATGATAGATTTATTTGGAATTTTCCCTTGACCAATGATTGGGATTGAATCACACTTTTTGAGTGGTTTTTGAATGATGCCTTGACTAGTGATTGGGATTGTATCACAGTTTTTGAGTGGTTTGTGAATGATGCCTTGACTAGTGATTGGGATTGTATCACAGTTTTTGAGTGGTTTGTGAATGATGCCTTGACTTGTAATGTCTTCAAGGGGTTTTGATTCACATGTATTAGAAAGGCTGTCTTGAGGTTGTTTATTGTAGCATTGATGTACACTGAGTGTTTGTAGTTTTAAGTGCTGCTCGAGAAAAAAAATTTCCAAATAATTCCGGAAATATGGCTACTATGAAAAATGTTTCACTCTTTTGAACGTTTGATTTTAAAAATTCTGTATCTGGAAGAATTCTTTCTATGTGGCAATCAATTTTTTCCAAACGCAAAAAATCAGCATAAAGGGCATCCGCGAGAAATATTTGAGATTGAACTTGGTAATAGTAAGCATGATTCTTCCGCAATCTGTGCCCTGCATCATTAAGCTCCAAACATGAATTACTAGATGTTTCCTTGAAAGATTTACTTCTTAAACTGAAAGGACACTTGACTTCGGGAACTCCGTTACCGCAACAGTTACAGAAAATCATACCATCAGGATATGCTCCAAGATAAGGGTAAGTTTTATCCAGGATCAAACCAGAAGACAGCATCGCAAAATAAATCTTGTTAGCTTCTTCTTTTTCCAAACCCCATTTGTTGGCTTCAGTGGAGAAACAGCGACTAGCTGCATAGCATATATCTTTTGTTGAGGAGTGGTGGGGATAATTAGCAGTAAATTAAAACCCGTAACTCAAACTATATAAACCAATTAATAAATAATAAAAGAAACCATTTAATTACTAGGGAGGAGTACTGCACCGCTCAACTGACAGAAAACATCTAAAACTAGATTAAAGATCTCAGTATAAAGTCAGCTATGGTAGCAGACGACAATATCTTATCTAATACTAGCGACTAGGGTCCCCCTGGTGGTTGTTATGTTAAAGTTCATAATTCAATACTCCCCTCTTTAACTATAACATTATTCTTCCAATTTTAACATTTTAACACAATTTTTAAATGTTTCTCTAGGAAAA
This sequence comes from Phalangium opilio, assembly GCA_019434445.1. Lineage (NCBI taxonomy): Eukaryota > Metazoa > Arthropoda > Arachnida > Opiliones > Phalangiidae > Phalangium > Phalangium opilio. The sequence continues at coordinate 80,315 of JAEQBA010004434.1, read as the reverse complement.
GATTTCCTAAATACATCAGCAACATTATTTTTGCTCGATACATGCTTTAAACAGAACATATATTCATTTAGTTTCTCGCGTATAAAATGGAATTTAATATCGATATGTTTTGACCGATCGTTCTCAACTGGGTTTCGGGCAAAGTAAATGGCTGACTGATTATCACAATGTATAGTCGGTAAATGTTTTAGCAGGTTGATTTTAAAATCTTGCAAACCCTGAAGTATAGGTCTTAACCAGAGGAGTTCGGTAACCGTTTCCGCAAGAGCGACGTATTCAGCTTCCATCGTTGAAAGTGAAACTGACATCTGGAAAAATGATCTCTACGTGAACGGTGACTTTCCGATATACCCGATGTAACCACAACAGGAGCGTCTCGTATCCCGATTGGAACCCCAATCACTGTCCGTGTAAAAGTTCAGCTGAGGATCTTTCTCCCGTTGATATATCAATCCCATGCCTGATGTTGATATGACATATCGTAGAAGCAGGATCAAACAATTCCAGTGTATCTGTCCAGGGTTACTGTTGTACTGAGACAAAGATATAACTGTGTGTAGTATATAAGGACGAGTACGGTGAGCTACGAATAGCAAACATCCAATGAGTTGACGATAAGGGTATTTGAACATCTCTTCTTTTCTGCTTCCGTCTCAGGACAATCACTTCTGGATAAAATGTTGTTATGATTTGCGGGAATATCTACTGGCGATTCAATCTTCACTTGAAATCGTTTTGCCAATTCTCTGCAGTAATTGGTTTGTTGAAGTTTCATTGAACCGTCCCGAAGTATAATAAATTCAACCCCAAGAAATTTCTTGATAGGACCGAGGTTTTTAATTTGGTATCTTCCTGATAGTAAATGAGAGACATCTTCCAAACATTTTTGGTTCCCCGCAATCACGGCTAAATCATCAACGTAGACCATGATGATCGCTTTCGATGGGATAAAATATATACAGTTAGTACCAATGAGTTTCTGAAAACCCAATTCCCTGAAGGTTTTATCCAGTTCTAAATACCACTGACGACCGCTCTGTGGTAAGCGGTACAGCGCTTTTCGTAACTTGAGACATTTCGACGTATCTTGTAGACTAAATCCAGGTGCTTCTTTCATGAGTACGTCATTATCGAGTGCGCCATAAAGATATGCATTTTTAACGTCCATGTGAGCGTGTACCCATCCAAGCGTGACGATAAATAGTGCGGTGAAAAACCGAATTAGCGAAAAATATATTACAGGGGAAAAGGTCTCGTCGTAGTCGACTCCTTCAACTTGATTGTAGCCTTGGGCTACCAGCCTTGCCTTGTAGCGAATAATCTCATCATTATTATCGCGCTTTAGAGTAAAAACCCATCTGCAGCCAATAATTTTCTTCTTCTCAGGTTTTTCAACTCTGTCCATAACCCCACGCTCCTCTAGGGTATCCATTTCTTCCTGCATGGCAGACTGCCACTTTTTCCTTTGCGGGGACCTTAAAACATCTTCATAATTCTTTGGTATTAGAATTTCTGCACAATTTGCTTGGGGAAGAGTATCTTCTGCGTCATCGAATTCTTCCTCATCAGACTCCCGTGGTCCTTGATCTTGTAAGACTGGTGGTAGGTTATCTGGTATGTAATTTGTGGTTTGGTTTGTCCGAGAGAAACAAAACTTCTTGATGTCATCTTTTAGTTTATTTCTCCGTTGGTAATTCTTGACCTCCTTTATTGAACGTAATCTAGACCCATCCTTCCTGTAGTATATATCAACTCTTCCTTTGGACGCTCCACCAACACTAACAGCCACCTCCCTCAACCATCTATCCAACAGCCCTTTATTTACTGTTTGTTCTTGTAATTCGTTGTGTCCATCCTCCAAGTTTTGTGGAACTGTATTGTTTTGTGCTTCGTTGTGTCCGTCTTCTAAGTTTTGTTGGACTGTATTGTTTTGGGCTTCGTTGTGTCCGTCTTCTAAGTTTCGTTGATGCGTTTTCTCTTCATCGTTTTCATGCCATTTGAACACCGACCAATCCAGATATTTTGCCTCTGCACTCAAATTTACTCCTCTCAGATTATCCACTCCAAGTTTCGACTCATCGAAGGTCACGTGCGATGGTTCTTCTATCCGGCATCCAGACCCGGTAACCCTTGGTTTCGAATGCGTACCCAACCAAGAGACCACACTCAGCTCTACACTGAAACTTGGATCTTTTTTCTTTCGGTATATTTACAATTGGTAAACAACCTATTCTTCTGAGATGAGAAACGCCGGGTTTTCGTCTAGTCCACTGTTCCAGGGGTACCCTCTCACCCAGTAAGGAATGTCTCTGTCGATTTTTCAGGTACGCTGCCGTATGTACAACCTCTCCCCATAGGTAATTTGGTAACTTTGCGTCTTCCATGAATGCTCGGACCATATTCATTAGAGTTCGGTTAAGGCGTTCGGAACTCCATTCATTGGCGGTGAATAACAATTTGTCTTCTCATGCGTGATGCCCATTTGATCGCAATATATCTTAAACTCGGCGTTACAAAATTCCAACCCATTATCTGAGCGCAATGCCATCAATTTCTTCCCAGTCTGTCTTTCTGCCTTCACATGATATCGTTTGAAACAAGACAATACGTCACTCTTCTTAGCTATAGTAAAGATATAGATGAATCTACTGATGTCGTCGATAAAGATGACAAAGTATCTGGCTCCTCCCAGTGAAGCGACTGGTGAAGGACCCCAAACGTCTGTATGGACTAGTTGAAGTAACTCTGTGCTCCTGATTCCTTTAAGTGACTTGTGAGGTTGTTTTGTACTTTTACTCAACTTGCAAGGAAAACAGAGTTCCAAACTTCCAGGAGTTTTAATCAGCCCTCGTAGCATTTCATTCTTAATTACGTGATTTAGATCATCCTCGTTGATGTGACCCAGACGTTGATGCCAAAGATCCATTGTTCCAATTTTTGATAAACGATTCGCCTCTGGTATCTTGCCAACCGGTTCTATCTTCAGTACTTGTGCTTCTGCGGTGTATAAGTCTTGATACACCGGTGCTTGAAACTTGAATTTACCATTGAGATATATTCTTAAGTTGGAATTGTTCAACAGACCATTGTATCCAGCTAAGTCAAGTCGTCTTCCGGATATTAAATTATGTCGCATCCCAGGAGTGTGAAATACATTCTTCAGACAGAAATCAGTCTTCCCAAAACGTAGCCAAACTGTTACAAAGCCTAATGCTTTGGTCCCTCCTTCTCCAACGCAAACATCCGATCTTTGAGGTGTGTAGGTTGAAAACGAACTTCGGTTATTACAGAATTGGTGAGTTGCTCCTGTATCGACTACCCATCTTGTCTGATCCTCCTGGTTTTGAAATACAGGCAGTTGCAAAACAAGCATCCTTGTTATCCGGTCTTCGTTGATTCGATTGCCATCTTGAAAATTTGGTTTTAGCCTGACTTCTACATTCCGCTTCCTTATGTCCTCGCTTCCCAATGGGAAATTCCCACACTTGTAACATTCCCCAGTGAACCTTGAAAGATTAAAATCTTCTTGTTATATTTACTTGCCATTTCAGTTTAGCAATTTACAAGCAAAATTCATTTCTCTTTTTTTCACTACAATGATTTTATTATTTCTCTTTTTTCTTACTACAATGATTTTATTATTTTAACTCTTTGTTGATATTCGATGAGGTTAAAAATACTTTTATAAAATTAGTAAACTCCAAATTTAAGAGGAACGTATAATTTTTCATTTACATTATATTTGCTTAGTATTTGATAGTTCTTTTCTTTACCAGCTTTCATTATTTTCCAGGAATAATTATTCCCTGCTGAAACAGGAATTTCATAAGAATGCAATCTTTTAATAAAAAATGGCTTTTTTAGTAGTATCCCACAAAGTATCAGCTCATTTTTATAAGAAATAATGTGCTTGATTTCAAAAAGAGATGTTATTTTAGAGTTTTCCAAATCATTAACGAAAAGGTTTCCCCACACAATATTCTATAGTGTCGTATATAGCAAAACGCACGGAGTATAGTTTATTTGGTATTTCATTACCCAACAAACCCTGTAAATCAATGGGCAAATATGTCTTGTCAATTAAAATTCCACATGAGGTTTTTTCTATTCCAGGGGATTTTTTCTACTAGCCAGTTATAGCATTGATAAAACCGGTGTCTTTTTGAAAGGGTCTGTGTTATGTGCTTGCTTTCGAAACGAATGCAAGAAATTTATCGTAAGGGGTCAAATTTTTTAAACAGGTAATGTAGTGCACCATATAATGAAATTTAGGTGTCATAAAGTTATAGCCACAAATCCTTTTAACATTTTTCATAAAATTTGTTATTTTAGTATTCAAAGTGTTAGAGTCACCAAAAACCGCTATTTTTGAAACTAAAAGGTTTTATTCCCATCTTAAAGTTCAAATCTTTCTGATTCAGAACATCTATTTATATAATGCATTATAATTTTTCAAATATTATTAAAACCCCGGCTTTCGGAACCTACTCGCAGAATTTTTTAAAACTATTTTGACAGTTAAATTTCGCGGTACTCCATATACCCCTGGTGACGTCACGATTCGAGCGCGCGTGAGCACGCGGCACGCGCGACTCCGCAAGTCCTATTTTTTATTGATATGTGGTGCTTTCAAAGTGATCGAATTTTACGCGCGCGCGATGTTTAAAAACTAGGCTTAGCTCTGTAATGAAGTCTGTCTCGAAATCTGTCTCGCGCTGGTCAACCTCTTATGACGTCACCAGGGGTATATTTATAATTTATTCCGTCTTAATGAGGTATGTGAAATATCAATTTTCGTTTTCATATTACAAAATGAATAAATTTCTATAAGACATTTTACCTTCGATCTACTGTTATTATAACCCAATTGATGTTTTAAAACGAAAAATAGACACTTTTCAAAAAACGTGGCACTAACACTTTAAGAGAGGCAAATGTCCCATTATAATGTTGGAGGCAAACAAGTAGTCACATATCTCTCGAAGTTCCAAGTAGAGTTTACAAACCTCATCATTTTCTGGCCACAGCTCGCCAAACAAAAGCGGTAATAACCTAAAAAGGCAAAACATTTCACTTGCTGTTCCTTTAAGGTTGGAATTGCCAAGAATTGCGCTTCTTATTTGAATTTGTGGACGATTTCTTTCGACTCTGCAGTAGGAAAAATTGATAATTCGTTGATTTATCCTGTCTAAATCTAAAATGCCAATTGTTATTACATGATAAAGTAAAAATTTCAAAATTTTTGGAATAACGCCTTCTTGCAAATCATGCATAATGTCTACTGGTAATTGTTGTGTTATATCAAAATGTTTTAGCTTCAGTAACGGACATTTAGACCGAACTCCATAAATTGAGCCTTCAGCATCATCCAGCTCTAAGCACTGCAAATGATAGAGATGTCTTTCCATGGTTCTTAAAATAACATCACTTTCCTTAACGTTATTACCAATTTCTGGATAGTCTATTAAACAAAAGCGACGGATTCTTCCGCAGTTGAAGTTTTGATTGAAGCCTCCGAGCTTGTGAAGCCCCAAATTGTCACCAGAAAATATTGTGGCAAAGCCTTTCACAATCTTATTTTCACTTTTGATGTACAATCCTTTTGTTGATAGTTCGTTTAAATCGAATAAAAGTGGCCGAAAAACTTCGTCCCACCCATATTTATCCACATTGCAAGATTTTACCAGAAAAACTAAATGAATGTCGCTTAACTTGGAACGATATTTGTTCTTCCGATTTAATAGTGAAAAGTAACATCCGATAAGTTTGTTTTTTCCCCTCTTTGATCCTAGGGGGTTTGCCACTTCAAATTCATCGAGATAAATTTGCAATTGCATGGTATTAGCACCATAATTTGATATTACCTCCTGTGACACGCTTCCTTCAGTAAAGTGTGATATTTCTCCGGGATTATTTAAGTTTTCCTTTGCGTGTCTTGACCGTTCTTCAGGTTGCTCATACATGTGTTCGAGTACTTTCAAAATAGGTACAGTCCCGGACAAAGGTTTCTGGACATTTTCATTTGGCTGCCATTTTGTTCCTATTTGAGCTAGAGTAACAAAATAGGACTTTCTAAATAGGTTGCCTTCTCAAGATTATTTTAAAATTACAAATGACACTGTGGCGCTAATAGGGCGTTAGCCATAGCGGAAATTGTAAAGCCCCCCGATAATGACGTTACGAAATAATGCTTCAAATGGATCATCAATGCTATCGTTGCACGCGTCTTGTCACGTAGAATCCGAAACTGTTTTCAAATTGTAAATCGGTTCAGAAAATCAAAAGTTATGACAACAAACGTGACGTTCAAAACAATAGCAAATAAGCCTAACGATTATTTATTTCTTCTTTATCAACTTAGCTCAGTAGTAAAACATTACGATTAGAAAAACAAGATGGTCCAGCCCAAGAATTTTTAGTTCCACACTGACATATGAGAAATGGGAACTTATGAATTAGACTCAGTCTTCGGAAGTGGAGGGTTGTTGGTGGCGGTTTGTAAACGTCTAAATATTTAGAGATTTGGATATGTTTAAAGATTTTTAATAATTTACTAGTTGCTTATACAGTGGGTGGATATTTGGGGATAATTCTTTGACGGATATTTTACGGCAGACGGCGTTATGTGTTCAATTGGTATTAAAAGTTGGACGAGCCGCGGTATTGGATGATGGACAGTGTTTCAAAAATATACTTTGAGAAGGTTTAAGGAGCAAAATAGGTGGCAAGACTAAAATACAGGTGTAACAGAACTTATTTGACGTTTGGTAATCAATTTTTGGACGCCTGAGAATTGGATGTTGAGAAATGCTCTGAAAATAATATTGTGGGAATAATATTTCGACGGCAAATTCATGAGGATGGTTGAGAAGACATATTGTTCAATTCAAAGTGGATGAGAATGGTTGAGAAGACATATTGTTCAATTCAAAGTGGATGAGAATGGTTGAGAAGACATATTGTTCAATTCAAAGTGGATGAGAATGGTTTGAATTATAATAATATTTATATATACAGGTTAAATTATACGCAAGTTCTTATGACATGAAAATATTTTACGACGTGGATAATTTTAACGTATTTCCTGCTTTCTCGGCTTTATTCTGCATATTTTCTTATTCCCAGCACATTTTAAACGTGATAACTATCCCTTTAAACTTTACTTAAGAATTTGGTTTTTTGAAAATTATAGCTGTTTTTGGAACATAGAGCAAAAAAGAGAGAGAGGCCCTACAAACGATAAAAATCACAGCGTTTGCAATTTTGTCGTGTTTCAGCGTATGAAGGTTGCTCTATATATTTTTTAGCTTAGAGTAGAGCAGTTTCAATGATCATCGGAAAACAATCAGACTCAATAGCCTATACTTTTCCTGCTATAATATAGTCGGTAAGCGCCTTGGTTTGTGACATTGACAATTTAGTATCTCAATTTTTCTATCGTTAATTTGGCAAAAAAATAAATTGAGTCTGCTTCCATTATTAACCTTGACTATTTCCCCTAAAATAATTTGATATTATTCTTTTGTAGTTTAAAGTTTACGTTTCATAATCTATATGGATAGAGGGACAATTAGATTTACACAATAATCTAAGACGCCTTGGATTTTTTACTTGAAATGAGAAATTTAACGGGCGCCCATGTATCGAGTTAAATACCATTTTCTTGCCCTGTCAAAGGTTGAAGCTTCTCCAAGGTTTTTCGGATAGAAATTTTATTTTATTTATGTATTTTTTCGCAGATGAAGTTTTACTGAAATTATATCATGAATATTTAGAATAAAAAATCCATCTTCAATCTTTAGTATTTACAGAGTAGCAAAAAAAAACAACCGGCGTTGCCCATCGAGATATATTATTACATTTCAGGCCGCCATTTTTAACGAAGGTGGAAAATCGAGCTCAAAAGACATGAAGTCAGTCTTACGGAAATTGGGAACCAGTGTTTTAAATGTTATAGATTCGGTTGAAACACGTAGACGCGGCCATTTTTCAAGATGATGAGGAATTGAAAAAATCTAAGAGCCCGCCTACTGCCTTTGAGTACCGACCCTGCAAAATTTCATACCTCTAGGTTAGGACTCGGAGTAGATTATCAGTCAAATTGTAACTATAGATGTTAAGCATAAAAGTTACTGAGGTTTACGCAGGCGTCCTTGTTATTTAAATTAAAATTTCGAGTTTAAAATTAAACTTGTTGTCTTAGATTAGTGGTGTCTTTCAAGTTTGAGTAATAAATGGTTTAGAGAACACTTTAGGACACGGGTTTGATTTGTTGGTTTTCGAGTATTGTTTCCGGTTGTAGTATACTTTTGACGGTTTATTTACTTTTGCTAAAAACGCAATAGAGATTTGCGTGCAGTTCAATGTCGCCATTTCGGTTATTGGAAGTAATTAGGTTTTAAATTAGATCACCGGACAACTTTCGTAATGAATTTTAAAAGAACAATACGATCATATTTAATGCTTTTTTTATTAAAACTTGATCAATGAAAAAACAGTTGACATCGCCCAGTTATTATTTCAGTTCTGGGAAAAACTTAAACTGAAATATAACAACACTATGATTGTTTTTAATTATAGGTCTGTTCTAGTTAAGTTTCTTCTCAAGTTTCTTAACCTACTTCTTGGAATCTCAGAAAACCTTTTTTAAAAAAATCGCTTGATTTTAATCAAATGATTTTTTTTAAAAAAATCGCTTGATTTAAGTCAAACAACCCTGGAACAGAGCACACAATTTAGACACTCGAGCAGTTAGAATGTGTAGTCTTTACGAATGATAAACGTTTCATCGTCGGACACGATGGCCAGATAATTTTTTAGAGGATGGATGTGCACCAATTTATGCCCATCCACTCGAAAGGCTTAATGTGGTTTAGTAGGGTAAAAGTCTTAAAACGGAAGTTAAAGAATGCCATTTTTTACAACTCAACTTTCATAATTTCTCTATTAGGTGATGAAATGATCTTCAAAAAGCTGCGATATCAAATTATGAATGGTTTTAGCATTTTTAAAATATTATAATTTTTACTAAGCGCTATTTTAGAGGAAACCTTTTCGTATATTTCTATGTAAATATTGTAGTAATATTGTAAAATATAATGTTAACCAAAGGTTCTACCGCTAAAAATTTTAAAAATCAATTTCTATTTATGTAAAAAGGCGGATCTCATGGCGAATTCCACTGGGTCCTCCTGGAGCGCTCCCATGGAGCAATAAACATGGGAGGAGTAATTGCCGGATCGTTAAAGACTGTTTTTCCGTAATTAGGGTCTCTCATTTTTATTGCTCCATGGGAGCGCTCCGGGAGGACCCAGTGGAATTCGCCATCAGTCTGTTTTTCCTTCCAAGGGTTTTTATCCTACTGGGTACCATAGGAGCATGGATAAAGAATTCGCGTGAGGAAATTTGTATTCACGCTATAGGATAGGCAACTCCCCTATTTCTGACGACAGCTTATTCTGTATAATCTGATTCAGCTTGGGTTGTCAGCACGCGCAAAGCTGGGTCTCTATGTAACGTAGCTTTGTTCGTGATGACAAGAGACGAAGAAAATAATAATTCTCTGGATTTAAAATATCCGCGAGTTTTAGCTCAAATGTATGGGCGGAAATTCTAGTAGGCTTCGAAAAAAGTTGAAGTGCCTCGACTGTCGAGTGTCGACTTCATAGTCGAGCCAGTGACTTTTAAAATTTCAAGTAATACTAATTTAGACTATTACAGAAGGATGTTAGAGTTAGTATTATAAATATTTATTACGTTTCTAAATCTTTTGGGAATCTAAAGAAATAATTTTCGCTATTTTTAATATTCACAACGTTCCTTCATAATGTTTGAAGGACCCACCAATTGAATACATACGACTATGCACGTATTTGAAACTAAAGCCTACAGGTCCGTGCATTTGAGATAAAAATCTCGCGGATATTTATAATCCTTTTTTTTCTTCGTCTCTTGTCAGCACGCACAAAGCTACATAACATAGAGACCTAGCTTTGCGCGTGCTAACAACCGAAGCTGAAAATAGAGTATATACATAATAAGCTGCTGTCGGAGATAGGGGAGTTGCCTATCCTATAGCGTGAAAACAAATTTCCTCGCGCGCATTCTTTATCCAAAACAGAAGGTTGAAATTTGGCAAAGAGTTTCCTGAGACCCCGTGAATGGTATCCGTAATTCTAAAACTCCCACAAGTGTTCTTTCAGTGGTTGAACTTATTTTTTCCCTTGAAATAAATGAAAGTCAACGAATTAATTAGAAATAGTCCAATGCCTGATCTATTGCACTACCGGATTGCTGAAGTGTTTCGGATTATATTGATATTGTATTTTTTCTATGATGGGGATAATTATCGGGGGATTTTTCACTTTTCTCGGATAGGGTTAACAACCGAGGATTTTGTCTGGGGATGGCGGATTTTGTACAATTTCAGTAATGGGAGATTATGCCTGGGGTTCTTTGTCTTGGAAGTGTTTAGTCCGTATACCCATGTGAATCGATAAAACCTAAAAGGTATTTTTCAGTTCTTATATGTAAATCGAGATATTGAACAGGGTTTGAACACACTCCTGCTGTTTATACGTCAATCAATCGTATATCGCGGTTTTTGCATAAGTAAATAAACTGTCGTAAGTATACCAATACAGAAATTAGTACTGGAAGACCAATAAATCAAACCCATGTTCTAGAATGCCCTCTATACCATTTGTTACTCAAATTTCAAAGACACCACTAATCTAAGACATCGAGTTTTTTTTTACATTGGGAATGTCAATTTAAATCTTAACCACGTCTAGGAAAGGTCAGACACTTTTAGGCTTAACATCTATAAAACCATTCGTTATAATTTGAAAATATTCATGATACATTTTTTCTCTATATATTCATGATGCATTTTTTCTCAATATATTCATGGAGAATTTTTTTTCAAATATTCTAGATGGATTTTTCTAAATATTCATGATAGATTTTTTCTTAGTTATCATGATTGATTTTTCTAAATTTTCATGATTAATTTTTCTAATTTTTCATGATTAAATTCTTGAAAATATTCATGATGAGATTCTTAAAAATGTTCATGATCAAATTTTCAAAAATATTCATGATTAAATTCTTGAAAATATTCATGATGATATTCTTAAAAATGTTCATGATCAAATTTTCAAAAATATTCATGATTAAATTTTTGCAAACATTCATGATAAAATTCCTGGATATTTTCATTAGTGAATAAACGTAAATCGTAACATCATCTCCAACGTAGGCAGGCACTTGTTTACCGTGATTATACACTTTGGCGTGGCTGATGAATTAAGTGATTGCCATGCTGCAAGCTTAAAAAACAAGGCAGCCTACCTATTCGGAAATAAAATACAAAAGGTATTTATTTCTCGTTTCATGGAGCCCAGCCCCTATTATTATTATTATTATTATTATGATGTTGATGACTGTGTAATTTCCAGTGAACTACTTATATAGTTTTTTATATACACATTAAAAATCCATTTCATTCATTGTTTGAAGACTACTTTTTTAAATACAACGTTCTCTAATTAACCTTAGATTTAACAAAAAATATATGGCATTCTAAACTTTAAAGAGATAGTTGTCTAATTTCAAAAGTGGTGGAAAAATTAAACTTCCAGACAAAAGGAGAAGTATTCGAATATCAATATTTTCATGTCATTAGGACAAGTGAGTCTTTTTAATTTAAATAATATAATAATTCGAACCATTATCTTCGGAGATTACCATCCATTTCACAATGAGGATTAATATTGGCATCCTTCTTCAAGAATTTGTCGTTGTTACATTCTTCTTAGAGGACTGCAAAGGCTTTGGGAAAACTCCAACTCCATAGAAAGCCAAGGGACTCCCTCATTTTTGGTCGGAGTTGGAGTTGGGTAAAATAAATAATTTGGCTTTGGGTGGCTTTGGGAATATTATCTCTGAAATGGAACGGAGTCGGAAGGGAGTGGAAATATTTCGAAAACTTATACGGGAGTCGGTCGGGACTCCATTATTGTTGGATTCAGGTGGCTTTGGCTGGCGTTGGCATTTATAGTATCCAAATGGAGTTGGTGGCATTAAGAGCCAGCCTTATTTTATTCAACTGGAGTTGGGTGGCATTAGTGATATTAGTCAATTTTTCCTCTTTGAATTTCCCACGCGGTTGTTTTGGCGCAAGCGGGATGCATGAAGTTCAACCCCACACAGACGGCACATGACGGTCGCGGCTGGTACAGCCGTCCCTCCGCAAAAAAATCAAAATCATTGCTGTGCGAGAGAAAACGAAACTAAAACTAGTCTATTTGTTCTTTTTAAGTTAGAGAGTCATAAATTTTTTGCGTCGCCTTAGATTAAACGTAAAAAGGAAAACTACAATTATAAACAATGCTCGAGTTTATAATAGAAATAATTGAAAAAATGCAGTGGGATAACGTTGGAAAACCTGCATAATATATAAGTTCATAATATACCACACGGCCGGCTGGGAAACGTTGGGGTAAATATAAATGAAAATTGGTTAGGTTAAATGCTTTTGTGTTTGGAGTTAGAAAGTTTCTTGGAGGTCTCATTGGCTTTGGCAGAGATGGGAAAATTTGTCGGATATCACATTAGTTTGGTCAAGGATTAGAAAACTTGTCGCATATCTCATTGGCTTTGGCAGGGATTATTAGAAAACTTGTCGGATTTCTCATTGGCTTTGGCAGGGATTGGAAAAATTGTTAAATTTCACATTGGCTTAGGCAGGGATTGGAAATATTATTGAATTTATCAATTGGCTTTGGTAGGGATTGGAAAGATTTTTAAATCTGTCAATCGGCTTTGGCAGGGATTGGAATTCGTGTGAAACTTCAAAATTGGCTTTGGCAGAGATTCAAAAATGAAATGAACTTTAGTGTGGCGTTAGGGAGGAGTTGAAAATATAGCAATGGCGTTAGGGTGGCTGTGGCGTTTGTGAAAATTTTACCATTGGAGTTGGCAGGCTTTGGGAATGACTTTTTTCAGTTTGCAGCCCTCTAATTCTTCTCTAATTCATGTCATCGTGAATCTTCATTCCCGATTCTCCGCTACATTTCCATGGTAGACACGTCACCTATTCTGCAAACTGGAGTTCTGCCACGATATTTATTCTCCAAGCACTCAAAACATTTCTTAAGAAAATCCAAACCAAACATTTTTATACCGAAAAGACACAAAAACATTAATCATCGAAAACCCACCTAGAGCTCGGCATTTTCGATCAATTATCCACAAATTGGTGGATAACCGATTATTTATAAACAAATTTGTGGATTATAATACTATTTAACATGTAAGTTCTGTGGATAATTTTCGGGTATGGATAAAGATAAAATAAAGTGGATAATTGATCGAAAATGCCGAGCTCTAAACCCACCCACCCGTAAGCTACACAAAATATTTTTTCTTTAAGAGCTTAAAACATTTACTACAGAAAAGCCACAGAAGAATTCAACCCAAAACGCAAACTTCGCGCATTATAGAATATTTGGAAAATTTTTAATGTCGAAAATCCTTCCACTTTAGCAATCACAACTTGCTTATTATTCCAAATTCACAGACTTAACACTACCCTGCACACAAAATCCAGAATTTCTACTTTCCAAAGCGCCATCCAAAACCTTTATTTCTAAGTTGGAACCCTATTGTCCTTTTAAAATCGAGACCCTATTGGCAATTAACTAATAAATCGCCACATTACTGAACGTAATTCTTAAAACCTCATCTCTATAATTTCAGAGTAAAACTATGCTATGGCTTGAACATCCTGTTTTTCTGATCGTAATGTTTTACTACTGAGCTAAGTTGATATAGAAGAAATAAATAATCGTTAGGCTTATTTGCTATTGTTTTGAACGTCACGTTTTATGTCATAACTTTTGATTTTCTGAACCGATTTACAATTTGAAAAGAGTTTCGGATTCTACGTGACAAGACGCGTGCAACGATAGAATTATTGATCCATTTGAAGCATTATTTCGTAACGTCATTATCGGGGGCTTTACTATTTCCGCTATGGCTAACGCCCTATTAGCGCCACAGTGTCATTTGTAATTTTAAAATAATCTTGAGAAGGCAACCTATCTAGAAAGTCCTATTTTGTTACTCTAGCTCAAATAGGAACAAAATGGCCGCCAAATGAAAATGTCCAGAAACTTTTGTCGGGGACTGTACACCATCAAGGAGTTATGCAGACATGTTACAGTTGATAACTCTATTTTTTCTTCTTGAAGAGTTTTGCTAGTTGAATTTATTCGATTTAAGACAGGAGTCCAAAATACGATCATAAAGGCGATTTCCAAGGTACACATTTTTTCTAGAAGAGATTTAGCTTCATGAAGTGTGGACGATTTTTGCATAGTGTCCTTTGATATTTCAAGTAACGTTTCCTTAATTTCACCATATCCACACGATAGTGAATTGCACGCGTCTTCTCTGGCTGACCACCTTGTGTCCGTAAGTGATTTTATGGTTTTAGTTTCTTTTTTTTTCTTTAAATGACTAGATAAAACTTCCCATCGGTGAGTTGAGGAGGAAAAAACAAGAAAATGGCTTGAAGAAACATGAAAAAATCTGTAGATATGGTGGTACAGTCAGCGGTGCATGTTCCAACCAGATTCAAAAAGTGTGCAGCGCATGGAATGTAGTCGGCAAATGGAGCTTTCTCTCGAATCAATGCTTGAAGTCCGGCATACGCACCTGACATATTTCTAGCATTGTCATATGACTGACCTCTACAGTTTTTGATGTCCGTTCCGTGCGCTTCTAAATCTAATATGATTACATCTCGAATTTCTGCGCTTTTGTGCCCAACTGAAGGGAGGAATTTGAAAAATCTCTCTACTGGGTCGCCATTGGGAAGAACATATCGAAATATGAACGTTAGTTGATCTATTTTTGAGATGTCAGGAGTGGAGTCTACGCTTATAGAAAAATATTTTGCGGACTTAATCTCATTTACGATTACTTCTTGTACTCTCTTGGCCATCAGTTCTATAAATTCATTGCAAATGGAAGAAGACAAATAAGAAACATGACCACGACCTAAATTTCCCCTATCAGATAGGTGTTTCGCTAAAAACGGATCAAACTCACCTATAAGTTCTAATAAACCCAGATAGTTTCCGTTGGATTTTGATCCAATGATTTCATTTTGTCCTCGAAAAGCTAGGCCTTTTGTGGCTAAAAACTTAATAGTCGAGACAACTCTTCGTAAAACATTTCTCCTATAATCAATTTCGGTTTCAAATTGTTTTTTTTAAATGAATGTCAATCGCCGTCTCAGAGTTTACGCTATTAACTCGTAAAATTAATTTATATTGACTCGATAAATGACTAGCACTCTTTTCGTGCGATTCAACTTTCTCAAAATGTTTTTTCCAGTTGGTAAATCCGTCTTTCAGAGTGACAAACGAAGACTTAACACAATTACGGTTCGTATCTGTCGCAAATAAAAGACATGGAAAACAACACGAAGCATTTGCAGTTTTCGAGTATAATAGCCATTCTCTTTTGATTTTTTCACCATTGACTAGATCTCTCTTGAAAATGTTTTTCGATAAATATCTGATTTTTTCTCCAAATTTTCGTTCTGTTTTGCCAAAATCGATATCATCAACATTTTGTTTTACAGGATTGGCCAAAAGCAACTTTTGAGTTTCCGAATTCATTTGTTAAAGAGCTGGATCATTTCCAAATGTGTTTATATTAAGACAAGAATCAGGCAGCTTTTTGGATTGGTGTAAGGCTTCTGGAAGTTCAGGTGTTTTTTCTTCGGAATTGGAATTCAAATTCGTTTTTGTTGATTTTGAACAACAAGCGAGAGGGGGATGTGGTTCTTCACATTCTACTTGTGCATCCTATTATATTACGCAAATCACAAATCCGGAATTAAAATATAATATTTTATAAACCGTCTTCCAAGCGAAAAGCAGCGGTAAGAGATAAGGGCACTGACGTGACGTCATTAAACTTGTTGCCTCTTACTCTTGGCAGCTTGGTCAGTAGTACAAATAAAAGATCCAATTAAAAATCTTGTCTCTAAAAGTATGGTATCTCAAATAATTCATTTACCATTAACGGCAATAATATTTCGCTATCCCTTGAAGCTCCTTCATTTCTTTCGCACTTGGTTGCTTCAGTCGGAGTCCCTTTTTCTTCAAGCTGGGCAACTTGGGCAAGCTCACAATTTTTTTGCTTCCCGATGAAGAAGTTGTCTATTTTTGAAACTTTAGTTAAAATGTCTTTTTCCCGTTTTATTTTCTCAAAAGTCTTTTCCTATTTTGCGCACCACTAGATTTCTTTCCGAATTCACTCATTTTTAAATGAAAAAATTTTAAAATATTGAAACAGTCTTATTTCTTTGGGTGCCTGGCCTGCCTTATTGTACCGCACTGCACTCGAAAAATATGGATAGAGGGTTTTGGAAACATAGTCACGGGGTCATACGCCCTCCAATCAACAATCGTATTCGTATAACGGTATAAGCGTCAGCCGACTCTCCTCTCTTAGGGGAGTCAAAGAGCGAAGGGGGAAGGTAATTTAAACGGCAAGGCTTACTGTATGTCATACGCGCCTGCCTCGGCGCAAAGCCGAGATCATCGTGGTTTTTGATTTTTGTTCTCTCTGTTGTGCTGAAGAGAATGGCTAAAATCCTCTGCTATAAGTTATAACGCGATATTTTCGCCCTCACTATCATTCTTAAAGGGCTCCAGTTTTCGTATTTACCGGGCCCCTCTCCCACATACCTCCAAAATTCTGACGGAACACGAGAGGAACATAATTTCTTTATTAATAAACTGAGGAAATTGAAATTTAAAAATTTAACTCGATCCAAAATTTAGAAAGCCTTAGCTTGAACCAAATTCGCCCCCAATAAGCCTTGCGCCTGGGGGCCAGTGCCCCCCTGCCCCCCTTATTCCGGCCCTGCATTAATTCGAACAATGCAGACCAAGGCAATGATAACTGGAATGCAGTTGAAGCTACTAGGCTTGGGGTAATTGTGCTGTTTTTCTTTTATCATTCTTCTTTTACCCCCGCATGTCAACCATATGTTGTCCGTAGTTCAATTAACATTATGCTTTCCCATTAGATTATAGACGGGTTTTTGTATCCTATGGGAATAGGAGATAGCCATACAATGGAAATGCACATATCTCCTGTTGTGGACGCTTCGGTGGTAAAAATCTACACTATTGTACCTCGTTTGAATTCAACTTCGGATTGCTATAATATAAAAGGATTAAGTCCAGCTGTTTGGATCGCAACAGCCCTAACGATTGTTCTACTTCCGCTCTGCGTTTTTATAATCAATCGTCTACAATATGTAAAAATGGGAACTAAAAAGAAGGATTCCATTACGCATTTCATCTGGGTTCTATTATCTGATCTGCTACACTGAGAGAAAAAACCGTCATTTTAACATGAACGAAACTTGTTGAAATTACTTTAATGCATGCAAAGACCAAAATACAGAATAAACCTGTATTTTCCACGAGAAATTGTCTGGTTTTTTCAACAGAACTAACAGTATATAGCTAATTACGATTAAGAAGAGTAAATTATACTTGATATTAAGTAAAATCGACATGAGGTATCCTTGTAACTTTTACATGCTATTTTTCTTTCTTAACATACCTATATTCTCGTTGAATTTACAAAAACAATTCGTAAAAAAAACCTTTATTTTCTCGTTGAATTTACAATAACAATTCGTAAAAAACCCTTATTTTCTGGTTGAATTTACAATAACAATTTTCAGTCTTAAGCAAACAACAGGGTAAACTGTAAACAGTTATTTTCTCATCATATGCAATTCTTAAACTCTTATTGGTAGTTCGACTTAACATTCTTCGTGGTTCTTTCTAAGTTTAAATTTTAAACTTTAAATTTGAACATGTAAACTAAGGGTTGAAAAGCAATATTTTGATGATCCCTCTCCCCAACTACACACCAAACTAGGCGTCCAATTAAGGACAAACTAGATAAACAGACTCCATAGAAGTTCAAGCCAAGGGACTTAATATTATTGGCTTAATTATAGTTTGTTTTGAAGAAATTAAGGACTACTAAAAGTATGTATAATTTTTAATAAACAGTAATATAAACTAACACTGATATAATAATTAGTACTAATAATAGTAAAGATAAGAATAATAGAATATATAGTAATAAAATCATACAAGATTAAGTCTAACTATTAAAAATAATAATAATGTACCAGGTAATGGCAAGAACTTCTAAAAATAAATAATAATAATAATAATAATCATAATAATGTACTGGGTAATGCCAATAATTTCTAAAAATAAATATTAATAATAGTAATAATAATGTACTGGGTTATGCCAAGAATTTCTAAAAAAAAAATAATAAAATTAATATAATAGAAATAATATCAATAAAAATAACAATAATAATATAAATAAGTCTGTGGGAAGAAACGCAGAGATAAATGAATGTAAACTACTGTGAATAAGCCTACAAGGTCCATACTGGTTTGCCGATAGCCAGGAGTTAAGCACTTTCAGAATCGCTATACACTAATTATGAATGCATGAAACCGTTTTAACAATGGCAAAAAAAGGACTATTAAAGAATACGAGTAATCTCGTTAGTACAGTCAAAGGTACAGTTTGTACACCAATTTTGCTGAGTGACGGGTCCCTTGGCCGATAGTGGAACTATGGATCAGTTTGAATTCCAACTTCAACATATGACTGTCGATCACATTGACTTCCAACTTCAACACACGTTTGTAGATTGCATTGACTTCCAATTTCAAAGCATGACTGTGGATCGCTTTGATTTCCAATTTCAACAGTCTTTATTTCTGCAACGAAAGTTCTCCCATTTCCAAGTCGGAATTTTATGGCAGTCGGATTTTCGCCTGACAGTTCTTCTTCGTTGGGGCTGACAATATTTATCGTCTCTTCTTTTAAGACTACTTCGGTATTTTGAATACTTAACATCTCTTTTTCTATCGTATTTGAAAGGTTTGTTGTTGGTATAGAGCCATTTTTGACCGTTAGCTTTTGTTTAGACAAATTTAGGCCGTACCAATGAGTTTGAAGACATTCTGGAGGAAAATGGTTCTGGCACACTCTTACAGTATTACTAAATCTTCTTATTATGAAACTCTTTTCACTGTCTGACAAAGGCTTAGTTTCCAACGTTATTAAGACCTTGAAAAAATTATCCTTCACCGCTTGTTTTGCGTACTGAATCCATTTTTTAGCCATTTCTAAATCATTCTTAATATCTGGAATTCTAAAGAAACTCTCACCATGTGATTTCGACCGGGTATTACACCCTTTAATAATACAAATTGGCATTTCGCTTACCCTCCAGATAATGTTTACGTGTGAAGAAGCAGACGACAGGTTTACACATTGTTCATTGGCCTACAGAGAGCCAATAGCGAGCGTTACCCTTTAACCTGCCTTGAGGCATGGCCAACTTGGATGAGAAATGAGCGGTAGAAAGTCTGCCAGCTTTACTCGAGCCCCATGTTAAAAACGACTAGCAAAGGCGCCCCTAGTTCCGACATTCGCCGTTGGAAGTGAACGTTGTCGTTTGGCTGTTTTGAGGTAACATTTAACTTTAAATAATTATTAATACTCGTAGTATTGTTCAACGTTGTTACTTTGGTTCAAGTTAATTTGGTTGCTCTTAAGCCTTGGTCCACTGGTTTTGGGTGTGGAGCTAGTCTCTTAGCAACGCGTGTTTTTTGGCGGGAAACGGTTACACCGTAAGAAGAAATACAAAGAAAGAGTGTTAATCCTGGACGTCGGCCGTCGCATCATTTGTCCTTACAATTGGGACAAGGTTTTACGATATTGTGTCGTTTGTGTGAAAACATCTCCAGTTTTAAAAGGTATGTCCTTATCTCTCATTTTTTAAGATATGTGTTAGTAGTTTTGCCTTATTATTTACGCTGACTTAAAGAGCCCCTTTGATCAATGAATTTTCTAGCTCGGATATTTTGAACTAGATCTCTTATTTTATGATGAATTTCAAATGTCCATTGAATGTCTGTACTTTCACAAGTAACAATTTCGCCAAGTATGTTAAACATCGCGCTCTTCACAAAAATCTCCCCCACCAAATTTATTCGTGCGGTTTGGAAACGTGTGGCAAAGTATATTCATCATTTGGTTCGTTTAATAGTCATGTTCGAAGAAAGCACAAGTCTCTTTTGAGCTGCATTAACGGTGACTCAAATGTTACAAATGATTCCGAGCTCTTGGCATGTAGAGTTGAAAATTGTGACTACAACTGCGGAACTTTTAAATCATTCTATGATCATTCAAAAGAACATTTTTCCCATGAAATATCCGTATCTTGTCCATCTCAAAACTGTGCATCAGCAGCTCGTGAATACTCTACAATAGAGTCTCTTAGCAGTCATTTCAGCAGGAAGCATAGATCTCAGTATAAAAAGCGTAGGATAGAGCCACCATTACTAGGACCTGAAATTTTTTTACTTGATCAAGAGCCTGGCCAATCTAGTTTAGATATAGAATTTCCAAATAACAGCTCTTTGAACCTTTGTCCGCGAACTGATAATCGTAGTATTGAGGATGAAAAAGATACTAAAAACAACTTAGTCACAAATTTAGCATTTTTCTATTTAAAATTGCAAGCGGAAAAGTATTTGCCTAATTCTGTCATCCAATATATTTCTGAAGAAATTACAAATTTGAAGTACTTAGAAAATTCATTACTTTCTGAAAAAATTAGGTCTACTCTCAAGGAAAGCTCAGTTAGTGAAGATGTTATTCAAAAGGTTATGACTGCATGCTCTGAAAGTAGCATCATGGAAAATGCCAATGATACATTTAAGTCGACTTACTTAAGGCAAAATTATTACAAAAAATATCTAAGCTACGTGGAACCTGTTCAAATCCTTGTTGGACATTACCAAGGAAGAAAATGCTTCTATCACTATGTTCCTCTTAAACAATCTCTTATCGAGTTACTTTCAAACAAAGAAGTCTCTTCACTTCTTCATTTTCCAAAGTCAACGTATTTGTTTGGAAAAAATCAGATTTTGCAGGACATTAGTGATGGTAGAATTTTTCTCCAGGACCATATCAAAAATAATGAAAAATCCATCCACTTGATAATATTTCAAGATGCATTTGAAACGGTAAATCCTTTGGGTTCGGCGAAGTGTATGCATAAAATAGTTGGCGTGTATTATACGCTTGTAAATATTCCCAAGGAGTATCGTTCATCTGTTAATCATATACAATTGATATTTCTTACTAAAGAATTTAATTTTAAGAAATTTGGAATACGAAAATGTTTTCAAAAATTAATTGATGAACTAAAAGAGTTGGAAGAGTATGGACTTACGCTAAAGGATGGTCAGAAATTTAAAGTTTTTTTAACTAGTCTTATTGGTGACAATCTGGGAAACCATGAAATCGGTGGATTTCAATGCAATTTTTCACATGGATATATTTGTCGTTTTTGCCACATAAAATCTGACCAAATTCACGAATGTAAGTCGTTTCCCAAAAGAACCATTGCAACCTATCAGAAAGGTCTTGAGTCCTTAAGATTAAATCGTGATTTAGTATCCGCTGAAGGAGTAAAATTTGATTCGCCGTTTAATGATTTGTCATATTTCCACGTTTGTACTCCTGCACTCGCGCCTTGCCTTGCCCATGACTTATTTGAGGGAGTTGTTGCCTACGATATAAACCTATTTCTTTCTTATTTTATTCAAACTAAAGGGTGGTTCTCTTGGAGTTATTATAACTGGATAATTCTAAACTTTACTTATCAAGGCAAAGATGTAGGCAACAAGCCATGTCCGGGAAAAGCGAATACACGAAAAATGACAGGAGATGCTTCCCAAATTTGGTGTCTCTTGAGGTTGCTAGGATTAGTGTTGAAGGACAAAATTAGAGATTTCAATGATAATGTATGGAAGCTTTATCTACAATTGAAAGAAATAGTAGAAATAATAACTGCCCCAAAAGTTTCCAAATGCGAGGTAGCTTCCCTAGCCTTTAAACTCTCAGAGTATAAAGAGGGCCTCGTGTTATCATTTCCAAACTACAAGTTAAAGGCTAAGCATCACTATCTTTTTGATCATTATCCTGAGCTTATTATGCATTTCGGTCCTCTGATACGTCTTTGGACTCTCAGATTTGAAAGTAAACACGCTGTTTACAAAAAGTGGGCTAAAAACACAAAAAACTTTATCAATCTCACCAAGACTTTAACAGACAAAAATCAGATTCAGCAATCTTACTACTTGTCTGGCTCACCATTTCCACCATTAATTAAATACCATGACTCTAAGGTAAGGTTAAATATAGTTGACATTTCATTACAATTACAAAACATCATAAAATCTTGAAATTGTGTTGGTATAAATTAATAGAGCGTTCATTGGAGACCAGTGGAAATACATCAACATCATCGATTGAAGATAGTATTTCAGTTGTGGGGATTGCGCATAATGTGGTAAAACTACTGTTGTTTAAAGGGACTCCAAAGAAGGCAGCGGGAGTGGATAAAAATGATTTGAAATACGTCAGAGGCGCGGTTCACATAAACTAGCTTACTTCAATTTATTTCTAAAACTAGCACTTAAGGGAATTGGCGCCGCAATATTGCGAAAAACAAGAACTAAGTGTCCACTAGATAAGAAGTCTTTGGATCTTGCCTGTGACGTACTTCAAATTATTTTACCCACCAGTTCTTTAAAGTACCACAAATTGCTAGGTATGGTTTTCTTTCTAATTATCCTACGACATGACATTTTTGTTTTTAGAGCTGCTCTAGGAATTATCAGCAAAGTGCAATAAATTGGGCTCAAAACTACAAAGTTCCCGTGAACATATTTAGCAAAAAAATCCAAGACACTTTAATGTCGGGCAAGAAATTAAACAGTACAATGAGGAACAGCGTAATAAGAGATTTAGTTAATGACGCCATTAAAAGGGCTACAAGACCAAGTAGAGATGACATGAGAAAAATTGCTGCGAACTTTATTTCGACGTTTCCCAATGTTGGAAGGGATGAAGTGAATGGAGAGATAATTGAGGGTGGATCGCATTTTTTTGCGACAAAACTCATTCAAAGACTGGAAAATCTCTCTCGTGAATCGGAAAATACTATGCCAAGGGTAAAAGATGTAGCCAAGTCTAAAAAACCACGCTTGTGCGATGATCATTCAAATGAGTTTAGATTCAACCCTGAAATCAACGCAAACGATTTAAAAGAATGTGAAACAATAATGAAGGAGCTTTAAGATTTGTTTACGTTAACGAACCACGACCAGATGATAGTTCAAGCCAAGATGAAAATGACATTTCCCCTACAAAGAGTCCACATAAACAAGGGAAGCGAAATTCAAGTGCTTTTGAAAAATTGGCCGTTTCTTTTTGAAATAGAAGGGTCCAAAACCCATATGCTAGAACTGTTGCAAAGCGATGTTTATAAATTATTTCAAGATTTCTTTTCACTAAGAAGCGAAGTAATTTGTCAATTTTTCTCACGGAGTAAAAAGAAGTTTTGCCAAGAAACTTTGACCCAACTGAAAGAAAATAACCCAAGAGATGAACAGTCGCTTGTTGGATCAGTTATGCTACTTTTGATGAATCATTTTAATGAAGACTTTGCTAATATTTTTCCTTCATTTGAAGTAAGGCAAAATTTAGTTTATCATTCAAAAACCTGCCGGTAATTTTTTTATTATCATTTCTTTTCAGCCTGGAACTTCACATACTGATATATGTGCCAAGTTAACACCTCATCCTTGCTTACCTATATTGGGTAAGTTTCAAGGAATATCAATAAGCGGGGTTTAAATCTAGTGAGGCTCTTAAAGCGAGAATGCCATGGTCAGGCAACAATTTTAATATTTATTTATCTAACGTTTTCCGTCAATTTCCTGTAAATTTTCGAAGTTGCAAAATTTGACTCTCTAAGCATAACTCCGCGATTTTTTCTTCTGTAGACAACAGGGCGCGCTTGTAATCGCTCAGTGATTGTGTTTTCCCGCCTTTTTTTAATGCAGGCTTCGTTTATCAAAAATTAGAGTTAGGCTGAGCGAGTCAACTTTTAAAACTTAGCGTTAGGTATGTTCTGTCCACGATTTTAATGTTATTTTATGTATTAAAGTCGATCAAAAACTGGTAGTCTTACCAATACATTTTCCAATTTACTACATATAAATATGTGTCCCAATCCCGGTTTTAAAGTTAATTCCTCATAAATATTTAGTTGGACCAAGCGTAAAAAGAAAAGGAAAACAGATATTTATTTACTAATAACATTATTATTCTTAGGAGAAAGTATCACCAAAGCTTCGCAATTTATTCTGTGCGTGGACAAGGTCGTGATTAATGACCATTTACCAGGGAAGGACATCGTAAACGCACTTGCTTTACTTTTTGGAATGTATTTCATCTTAAATATCAAATATCCAAAACCAGGATGTGCGTCTACACTTGAATTCCTCCAAAGGTATGGAATTATGTGTATCATGATGATGGGATTAACTAGCTAATAGAATAATGGATAGTTCAGATATGGTATTGACAGTTACATCAGTTTTCATACTCCTTGAACCCTTAAAGGGATAACAAAGTAGAAAAACAAGTTATTTTTAATTGATTAAGGGTGTTAAAATATGCATAAAACATAGAAAAACACACCAAAACATTCTTGTTAAATTATAACTTATAATGAATTTTCAAAGTAACTCCATTTTTCAAGAAATTTTGAAGAAGAAAAGAAATAGAATTTTCCACGACCAATCAGAAACGGGCTCCGACTCCTTAGTTTCTCCGGAGAAGGATTAGCCAACTTCAACGGTTTTGATATCGGTCTATAATAAAGTTTAAAGAGCGTTAAGGAGGGCTAATCCTTGGCCGGAGAAACTAATGAGTCGGAGCCAGTTTTAGCGGCCTCAGATTGGTCGCTAAAATTCCATTTTTCCATTTTCATAATTTCGTGAAAAATGGAGATATGCCTAGCGAGCTAAACGACAACTTTTGAAAATTATTTATAAATTAACGAGAATGTTTTGGAGAGTTATTTTAATGTTTTGATGCGTATTTTAACACCCTTAATCAATTAAAAATAACTTGTTTTTTTACTTCATAATTCCTTTAATGATCTTTACCGTAGCGGGGCTCTCGCATATATATTTTACACACCGTATAACTAACGAATTATTTCTTTCAGATATGCAGCTCATATAAACCCCCAAAACAAGAAAGAGAAAGTTTGTCCTAAGGTTATGGGTCTTCTTAACAAAATTGGAGAAATGGAATGGACTCAATCATTTAAAAAAAATACAACTTAAAGATTAAAGACTGAAACACTATTATGAAGACACAGTAGCACGCAAAATTGCGAGTCACTGGGAAAAATGAGACTATATTTGTAAACTTTAAGTTTTTTGTTATTAAGATATGTGCGCTGTATCGCGTCTTTACATGTTTTACGGGAAGAATTGTTAAAAATACTACTTAAAGGAAGACTGAAGAGCAAAATCAAGTGATTTTTATCGATTCTTCTACTAATTATAATATCTGTCTGCATAGTGAACCTCCAGGAAATACCTCAAAGTTTTAAAAAATAAAATTAGTTTTGGTTTTCATGGATAATTTTGAAATACGGCAGATTTTATACAAATTGCGCGTGATGTGACAGTCGTGGCACGAGATACTGAGCGTGCCACGGGAATTTGGTTAAGTAGAAGGCAGGGCGTTACGCAATTGGTCGGTGGCCATATTTCAAATCATCCATGAAATCTCAAACTAATTTGATGATTTAAAATGATAATTCGGAGGTATATTTCCTGGTGGTTTCACTATGCAGATTGGTCTTATAATTAGTAGAAGAATCGATAAAAAATCACTTGATTTTCCTCTTCAGTCTCCCTTTAAAATAACCAATTTTATAGGGAAATGCGAAAATAATCGCATAGTGTACTTTTTTTTACAGTCATTTTATGTATGTTTCACAGGAATTAAAAAAAAACAAAATTATCCCGTAGATTTTGCAGTAATTATGTTCATAATACAAACTACAGAACAGTCAATTTTACCAGTGTTTAGGTGTAAAATCTCCACGTGACAAACAGTAAAATCTACACTTTCGGCGGTTTTTCGACACATGCGTAGCTTGTATAATTTACAGAATGTTCAGGGGTTTTTACGTGAACAACTGTTAAATGTATTTCTCTCATACAAGTAATTTATACGTGACAAACAGCAAAATCTACACTTTCGGCTGTTTTTTTGACATATGCATAGCTTGTATAATTTACAGAATGTTCAGGGGTTTTTACGTGAACAACTGTTAAATGTATTGCTCTCATACAAGTAACTTATACGTGACAAACAGTAAAATCTACACTTTCGACTGTTTTATTGACACATGCTTACCTGGTTTTTTTGACACAACGTTATTATATTTTACATGAAAATACTTGTATATTTTACGGGAAAGCTACTTAAAATCACCCCTTTTACCTGGTTAAAAAAACCGATCCTAGGCTTGTAAAATATACACACTCATCTGTGTACTATCACTTTACTATTGAACATGTAAAATTTACTCTAACATCCTGGCTTTCCATAGTCCATGAGTTTCCTGTAATTTTAACATTCAACTTTTCCCTCAGTGTACAAAATTGTAATATCATCCAAAATATTCTTGTTTGAACTCTTGTTTTCCGAAATTAATTCTTTCTTAGCGGAAGGTCATTTTGGTCAAACGCATCGAGAACACTTCATGTACGGCGCTTATGTTTTGTCAGTTGGTGTCTTAATGAAAGCATTTTCTGGAAATTTGAAAAGCGAACTAATGATATCGAAGTCTGATTACATTAACTCGTTTGAAGACATCTTGAAGAAACCAAGTATTCGTCCCGCTATAGGCACTGAAACGAGATTCTTTTATTGATTCATGGTAGGATTTATTGTTAAAATAATTATAACACACTCATAAACGCATTTATAGTAGTAGCACCTGCGTATGGCCATTATCGCTGAAATGTTGTTGAACAAAACGAATAACGGGTATTTGCCCCTGCCTTTGCATTTAACGCGTCACCCAGCCCTTCGTACGGTTACCCCCCATTTCACCCAATTTAAAACACCCAATTCCCATTTACCCGAACCTCATTTAACCCAATTCCCAGTTCTCCTATCCCAATTAACCCAATATTGCATACCCAAAAAGACTCAAATAGAGTAGCATTTGATAGTTTTATTTTTTTTTCATTCCATAAGGGATACACTTACTTGAAGTGTATAACCGCTCCAAGAGGAAGAGAAATCCTCCTAACCAAACCAAACCTAACCTAACAGTAATGAATTGGAAAAGGGCAAAAGGCATATTATTTGAAAAATCAAAGAAGCTAAACATCAATATTTTGAAAAAGGTGTAACATTGCTAAATGATCTATAAAATATTACTAACTTAACCTAACCTAACATAACAGTAATGTTTTGGAAAAGGCATATTATTTGAGAAGTAAATGAAGCTAAACGTCAATAATTTGGAAAAGGCGTACCATAGTTAAATGATTTATAAAATATAACTAACCTAACCTAACTAAACCTAACCTAACTAAACCTAGCCTAACCAAACCTAACCTAACCTAACCTAAACTAACCAAACCTAACCTAACCTAACCTAATCTAACGTAACCTAACCAAACCAAACCTAATCTAACCGAACCTAACCTAACCTTACCTTACCTAACAGTAATGTTTTGGAAAAGGCATATTATTTGAGAAGTAAATGAAGCTAAACGTCAATAATTTGGAAAAGGCGTACCATAGTTTAATGATTTATAAAATATAACTAACCTAACCTAACTAAACCTAACCTAACAAAACCTAACCTAAACTAACCTAAACTAACCAAACCTAACCTAACCTGACCTAACCTAACCTAGCCAAACCTAGCCAAACCTAACCAAACCTAACCAAACCGAACCTGACCTAACCTAACCTAACCTAACTTAACCAAACCTAACCTAACCTAACCTAACCTAACCTAACTTAACCAAACCTAACCTAACCTGACCTAACCAAACCTAACCTAATCTAACCTAACCTAATCTAACCTATCCTAACCTAACTTAACCTATCCTAACCTAACCTAAGTCAATGAACCAAAACATCAATATTTTGGAAAAGGCGTACCATAGTTAAATGATTTATAAAATATTACTAACCTAACTTAATCAAACCTAACCTACCTAACCCTAACTCAGAATTACAGGGCATATTTTCCTTTCAAAGTTTTCAGCCATTCGACTTCCATATTTAATAAATTACACTGATCAACAGTCTCTTATATAATAATTTTAAAATATTGTTTTTTTAATGGAAAATTCGAATTAATAAAACGGGTATGTTATTCGTGACAAATTCCTGTGTTATCGCCTTTTGGGGCAAACGGGAATTGGGAGAAATGCATTTGGGTGAATCAGGAATATATGATTTGGGTTAAATTCTTCTGATTGGGACAAATGAGATTGGGTGATATGGGACGACACCCTTCGTACTTGCCCTGTCTCCTCTTATATTATGTCAGCTAGCCTACACCCTTTCGAATATGCAATCGGAGCCTCCGAGATGATCTAGGCCTGCAGGGCCGGATTAAGAAGATTTTCGCCCGGGGCAGTGGCTCAATGGACGTCCCCTCTCTTAGCCCCATAATTAATAAAAATCAGCCAGAAAATTTAACAAATTTATTTTTATTAAAAATATTGTAATTTTGTAAAAGTGAAGAGTATCCCTATGTCTTTGAATAGTCTTTTCTAGATTTAGACTCGGAAAATCTATTTATCGTATCCTCCCAACTAATTTGGTTTAATAAATCGGTCTCGATAGCTAATATACCTAAGGAATTGAGTCTTTCCTGAGAATTTGTCGAGCGCAGGTAGTTTTTAACTCTTTTAAGAGTCGAAAAAGACCTCTCTCCAGAACAGTTTGAACAAGGTAAGCAAAGATATATCCGTAAGGCTATTTCGACGTTGGGAAATGTACAATCTAACTTCTTGTCTCTTAATATATTTAATAAATCTTGAGCATTTGGTGCATTTAGGTGACCAGTGTTAAATTCTTCTAATAAAGAAGAAAGTAATCCTTTAAACTGGAATAGTTCATGTACAAGATCGGGTTCAATATCTTCGGGGTAATAATCTGTTATAATTTTTGAACCAGATTTTATTTCTTCGTTTCCCACTCCCAGTTTGGGAAGGTCAAAAGACAGTGAAACGTTCCTGTAGTGACTTGTTTTAACATTGTCCTAGTTTTTGAAGCTCACATCGTAATTTATCAATAATGACAAGGAATATCTCCACTCGCATTTTATCTTTGCTACAAAATTCAGTGTTAATTGCTGCGCCTTCAAGGCTCGCTTTCCTCCGACTTATTTTCCTCCTAGATTTCCATTTATATTCGGTTTTTCCGCTAAGCGCTTCAGCATCTTTTTGGAACTGATCAAATTCATCCCTTAGTAAACTAAATAATTCTTCTGATGACTTATAAACATGCACAACTGTTGAGAGTTCTACTTTTTCGCTTTGTAAAATCTTACTGCTAGCGTTAAATCGTTTTAAAATTGGATTCCACAACACAAGCATGAAGGATATTTCCAAGGAAGATAATTTTTCGTAGAGGCACTTAGCTTCATGGCAAACGGCCGCTTTTTGTGAAGCATCGTTAGAGATTTCATCCAAAGCGTTTATAATTTCATTGTATCCTTTTAAAAGAGCTGCGCATGCGTCGTCTCTGGCTGATCATCTGGTTTCCGAAAGGGATTTTACGGTTTGAGAGTGGAGATTTGTTTTTAAATGAGTGGCAAGTATTTCCCATCGATTCGTTGATGCCGAAAAAAAAACGTATACGCCTTGGAGAAAAATGAAAAAATCGGTTGACACTGATGCGCAGTCGGCGGCACAATTTCCAATTAGGTTAAGAGAATGCGCTGAACATGGCATAATGAGCCTCTCCTCAGAGGTTAACGGTAATGGTTAGTATAGGGCGCTGTCGTTTAGCTATGGAATAGGAACTAGCCACCACACCTCTATGCATTGTAAAGGCGTTAGATAAGTGGCAATAAGTCGCAAGATGACTTGGTCCAATTGGCTAGCTGAACTCATACGTCCCTGCAATCCTTTATATAACCCTGACATATTGGCAGCGTTGTCATAAGACTGGCCCCTACAGTTTCTAATATCTATGTCGTTTTCTTCAAATTCTGAGAGAATTGCATCGAACATTTCGAGGCCTTTATGCCCGACTAATGATAGGAATTTAAAATACCGCTCAACTGGAGTACCATCTTGGAGAACATACCGAAAAATAAGTGTAAGCTGATCAACTTTGGTAATGTCTGGAGTAGAATCCACACTGATTGCGAAGTATTTCGCAATTTTCATCTCACGTAGAATCACTTGACGAACACGAGTACCCATGATTTCTATAAACTCGTTACATATCGTAGAAGACAAGTACGACACGCGTCCCTTTCCCCTATTTGCATGTTCAACCAAATGCTTAGCCAAGAAAGGATCAAACTCGGTGATTAATTCGAGAGATCCAAGAAAATCACCGTTATGTTTAGACCCAATATTCTCGTTTTCTCCCCTAAAGGCTAGGCCTCTAGAAGCTAAAAACTTTATCGTTGCATCCACTCTTTGCAAAACATTCCTCCAATATTGTACTTCCGATTCAAGTTGGAGACTTAAATAATTATGTACGGATGATTTCTGGTTAGATCGTAATACTATCTGAGTTTGAGAAGTCTTGTGAACAGCACTTTTTTCATGCGACAAAATCTTTTCGTTCGTTTTCTTCCAATTTGTAAATCCATCAGTCGCGAAAGCAGAATTAGAAGCCCATTTATCGGAAAATAATAAACACGGAACACAGTACAACGCGTTTCTAGACTACGAATATAAAAGCCAATCTCTAGACTTTTTTCCCTGTTAACTAAGGTTCTTTAGATAAATGCCTGTAAATGTTACCGATTTTGCGCTCCGTCTTTAAAAAGTCTATATCTTCAATATTTTGAATAACAGGATTAGTTGCAACTTGGTTTCGTGTATTATCATTTAAACTCCAAAGAGCTGGATCGCTTCCCAATTATCACAACTATCCTCCTTTCCTTTTGATATTGAAAGTGAACTTGATTCAGCTGAAACATGTACATTGGCGTGATTTTTATCAATATCATCCGCTGCACCCTTGGATTTAGTAATCAAAGATGTCTCGATAGAGTCTTTGATGTCGGCTTACGTTTCTGATATTTCATTTTCCGGAGTTTTCCTTGTCGTAAGTATTGTAAAGAACGAATTAATTTTTGGTACTTTTTCGAGAAGTTCCTTTTCTCTCATAGAACTTTCAGCTTCTCTTTTTCGGCTTTGGGCTCCACTAAGCTTCTTTTTTTTCTTGGTTCACTCATTGTTAACAAAATAACTACAAGAGCCCAAATTAAGATAATTAACCTTAAGTCTTCTACCTAATTGATTAATTTTAATTATATTTTAGATCCGACGTACGACTTGCGATTGACTGAAAGAAAGACCTGCGAATCTATGATTCACGAAATTCCGTTAGCCCTTGCTCGTTGCAACACTCTAGTATGTAGCAACAGTAGCGTGGGAATAGCATGGAAAGTTGGGAAATAGAAACTGTGGGAAAGTAGGCGAAAATAGACTAAACGTGGATCCTAAGCAATAGCGTGGGAATAAGAGTCAAAAACTACTTCTAAACTCTTTCTTTCTCTAAGGAAGAATGTAGCCTATACACGGTAATACGAATTACGATAGACAACCATCGAAATTCAAAACTTTTCATACGTTTGAGCATCTAATCATTGGGTTTTCCTTAACCCATCTAGTATCTTATCTTGTATCCAAATGTGCCTAAGATCAATCAATTACTTTATGGTACAAGTAGTTTTATCTAGATTAAACTAATGAAATAGGCTTAATGTTGTACTAGAGACATTTATGTTTAAGGAAATAGCAAGGTTCGACCCTTAGTTTTTGTATTTTCCAAGTGAGATTTTTTTTAATTCAATTTACTTACAAGCTAAGTTTTGAGTTGGATATTATCAAAGTAATAATCCTTTTACAGAAGGACAAACTTAAGAAAATTGTATTATTAAAAACACTAGTAATTTCCTCCATATTCAAATGATCGACTGCATTAGAATAATGCTTATCTACACGTTCTACCCAGCCCATCGCAACACACTCATGTTGTAATTGCGAACCATGAGATATAATGCAGCCATTGCATGATTTTTTAATAAAATCAGTTAGTTGTTGCGTTACTATTTCATTCAACACCTTGGTTACTCGGTTAGCAGCGTTTAAAAACACTTCCACTAGCGTATGCTTCTCTAGAAGCTTTCCCCAAAGAACACCTCCAATGGTGAACCCTTTCTTGGTTGGATAAAGTGTCCCATAGTTCTTCCCACTACCAGCCACGAGTTCACGGATGTTTAGGACCTTCCACTCTTTGAACCTTTTCATCTCAATACGTCTTAAACATGATCCCTCAAAGAAAATAGTTGATTCCTCCGCGTCATCATTCTCGAAATAGTTGGTGATCTTCTCGCGCATTCCATAGAGTTTGTAATATTCTTCCTCAGTCAACGTGATTCCAGTTGAGTCGTCAGTTAAACTCAGTCTAACGTTGCAGTCAGATGTAACGGAGATGGACTTGGTTGAAGATATTTCGAAGAAATTTGAAGTCCCTAAGTAGAAAAATGGAGAAAACTCAGTTAAATTCATCAGATTAAAACTCTTATTTTCCTAAAACATAACTATTCGTTCCTAATAAATTCAGGAACTAAAACATAATTTAAAGTCCTTAATATAAAAACTTGAAATAGTTTCAGACTTTTACATCTAAATATTAAATTTAAAAATAATAATAATAAAAGTACTTACATTTTAGTTTGTTGTCCTGCTGTATAGAGTATTTCACTTGGAGAGAGCGTGGTTAGCTGTAAAATGATTTTATATTTGGGGGTGTCGGACCTTTTATACACGAGTGAAAGATAAATGTATTTCACATTGGTAACGCTAATATTTTGAAATATCTCTAGTTACGATAAAGGGTTTACTTGCAGTTTAACTTAAAGTTTGCGACATGTGGAAAGTACGCTGTGTAAATCCATTGCCAATGTGTACAACCCGAGGCATGTATCAACATCTTTCATCATTCATTAAAGTTTGCGACATTGGGAGTTGTTGTAATTATGTTTATTTTTCAGTGAACTTTAATGTAAACAAATGGACCTTAGAGATTTAAATAGAGTATTCGCAGTGTAATAGGGGGGATGTTGTCATTATGTTTATCTGTAAGTTAACTTGATTGTAAACAAGCGTGCTTTTTTTAATTTCCCGCCACAATTTCCTTATGGTACTGATAAGGATGTAAATAAATAATTTTGGGGTGTTTTATTGATTGACCACCTTTTCTTGAATATTTAAATTGATATGATTAAAATTAACTATTTTGCTCAACAAATGTATGAAATAAGATACGTTACACCGTTATTAACCTATACGGCTATGATTTGAAATGGACATTTATTCTAGGAGAGCGGTCGCTCTCTTAGATAAGACATACTGCCTCTAATGCATAAGGAGGGTTTTTTGATTGGCCGTAACGTTTTTCATATTGTGATTGCTGCTTTGAACTTTTGACAGTGAACTAAAATTCGGGCCGTTATTTTGTAGGTAAAATTTCAAAGAGATCCAACTAATAGTTAATTCTTTAAAGAATGAAGTTGCTAAGGCAAAGGGTGGTTTTAGAATTCATAAAATAAATCCGACATTTGGTGAAAGATACAATATTCTTCCATAGACATAACATGGAAAAGAGGGTTACGTCAGCAGGCATATAAAGAAAACTATTCATTCGTTACGTTTGAGAACCATCTTAAATGAAAGATAACAATTCAATGTAGCGCCTTCTCTAAGTTTCCTTAAGATCAATGAAGTTTGAGTATTGATTTTATCATTATAAACTCATACTTTTAGTTACGATGTTTTGGGTATTGAAGTTACGGCGTTTTACCACTTTTAGAGACACGTATTTCAGCCCTAATTTTTAATATTGGACTTATGGCGTTTTTGTCGTGATTCACGCCATAAGAGGAGATTAAGCAAGAAAAACATGGCGTTAGAGAGCGGCCGCTTAAAACCAAAATTTTGGAATTGGACTTAATCTGTAGACTAATAAGGAATGATTTTCTATTATTTTCGCAAGAACAATGTCTTTAAAATTTACTAGAATACTAGAATTACTAAACGTAAAAATCACCAGTTATTAAGCATAAGCAATTTCGCTAAGCCTCGGTCAAAATAGCGTTATGTTGAAGTTATGTGCAACATCATCTTCGGTTATTTGGGATAAAAGCCAGACATTACGAATACTATCGGTAGGTCCAAATAAATTATAAACAAATTAATTATTACTCTTACTGGTAGATGTGTCAATTACTATAGTGTTGTTTGTGACAGCTAGGACACATTAATAAGCTTTAGAGGTAAATTTTACTCTTTAATGATGAAACCTCCGATGACTAGGTTTTCAAGGGAAATTATGATAAACAGATCTGTATAGATTCTTTCATTTAATAACATTTTACATTTGTATTATTTAAATTCAAATTCTATATTAAAGGTAAAAACCATTGCTGTTCATTGGATCTCTAACACGTTTCCTTAATTTAGAGATACGAACGTAGCTCTGAAAATTTGTGGGTGTGTCTTTTAAAGTCGTTTATAACACAATGTTTAATTAAATGATATTATTTTCGGTTTATGTTAAATATGTAACACACTGTTCTGCGGTTCTGCTACTAAGCCTTCTCAAAAAATTTCTGAAAGTATTGGGAATAAATGTTTCTTAGACGCAAGTGTATGTTACCAAAAATGGTTTCAAACTTAAGGCTCTTTCAGACGATCCAACTTTTTGACTTAGCTCGATGGGTCAAGAAGTTGTATCAACTTGCCAAACTTTTGAAGGGAAAAGTGAATAAATACTCCCTATTCACACGACTAAACTTTCACCGCCAAATGGAACTTTTTAAGCGCCACCTACCTTGGCACTTACAAAATAACCCGTGAAAAAGGCTTTTTTGTAATTCATTTTGATTGGCTGGAGAAATGAACTTGAAAAGTTGAGTCAGCAAAAATTGGATCACTGATCCATTTTCCTCTAGCCAACTTTTTTGGTGACTCAACTCACCCAGCGTCTATTCACACGATCCAACTAGTTAATTCAACTCGAGTTGACCCATCAAGCTGAGTCAAAAAGTTGGATCGTCTGAAAGAGCCTTTACTCTTATAGGTCGTGATTCTGATTTTAAAGAGGATCCTATTCTCAGGCTTTTTATTTTATAACGCTTTATTGTTAAATTAATTAATATCAATTCTGGTTATATACGTAACACCAGGAGTTCCTAATAAGTCCCCTTCGCCAGCATCTATTTCGCCTGCCACCGGATAGTTAGCACGCACTTCGCATTTCACCGGATTGCCTGCACCTATTTCGCCTGCCACCGGATCGCTAGCACCTATTTCGCCTGCCACCGTATTGCCAGCACCCACTTCGCCTGCCACCGGATCGCTAGCACCTATTTCGCATGCCACCGGATCGCTAGCACCTATTTCGCATGCCACCGGATTGCCAGAACCACTTCGCCTGCCACGGATAGTCAGCACGCACTTCGCAATTCACCGAATCGCCAGCACCCACTGCGCCTGCCACAGGATAGCCAGCATCCATTTCGCCTGCCACCGGATCGCCAGCATCCATTTCGCCTGCCACCGGATCGCCAGCATCCATTTCGTCTGCCACCGGATCGCCAGCATCCATTTCGTCTGCCACCGGATCGCCAGCATCCATTTCGCCTGCCACCGGATCGCCAGCATCCACTACGCCTGCCACCGGATCGCCAGCATCCACTACGCCTGCCACCGCATAGCCAGCACCCATTTCGCATGCCACCGCATAGCCAGTACCCATTTCGCATGCCACCGCAGAGCCAGCACCCATTTCGCCTGCCACCGCAGAGCCAGCACCCACTTCGCCTGCCACCGTAGAGCCAGTACCAACTTCGACTGCCACCGGATTGCCAGCACCCATTTCGCCTGCCATTGGATAGTCAGCACGTACTTCGCATTTCACGGGATCGCCTGCACCCATTTCGCCTTCACCGGATAGTCAGCACGTACTTGTTAAGGTTCTTGAATTCTATCAATGAATACCAAGTCGAAACTAGTCCGGTGCAGTGTATTTTATTTCCAAAATATAAATAGTAATAATGACAAAAATAAGCGAACTTAACACTTATAGAC
Source organism: Phalangium opilio (assembly GCA_019434445.1). NCBI lineage: Eukaryota > Metazoa > Arthropoda > Arachnida > Opiliones > Phalangiidae > Phalangium > Phalangium opilio. The sequence goes on along the minus strand of JAEQBA010004434.1, from coordinate 43,912 downwards.
AACATCAGAGAACTGAAACTAGTTGACAATATGGCAGACTACATTACAGGTCGGGTGAATGTGAAAACGCCCCTAAAGGGCTGAACATAAACTAACCTGAATAAGCCTGTAACCGAGTCTATTTTTATGCCTACCTTTACACTCCCCTTGACTCGGATACAGAAGACTTTTAATTTTATACAAAATTCTATAAATTTTCGTTTGAGAAGTAACTTATTAAACAAGTTTGCTATATTGTCATCCGTCTTAACAAAAACAAGGTTAAATAAATTATTGCTTATACAATCGCGTACAAAATGGTAAATTAAGTCTATAAGTTTAGAACGATTGTTTTCGATAACATTTTTAGACATGTAAATAGCGGCCTGACTATCACTATATATTTTCGTCTCGCGTAATTCTAACTTATCCATGCTATACAGTTCTCTCAGTATGGGCGTCATCCATTGGACTTCTTTCGCTACTTCTGCAATCGCTATGTACTAGCTTTCCATGGATGAGAGGGCCACGCATGCTTGCTTCACTGATCTCCAGAGGATGGGGTTGTTGCCAATATTGACGACAAAGCCGCTGGTGGATTTTCTGTCATCGAGGTCCGAAGCCCATGATGCATCAGTGTATCCCTCCAAATCCATTCGGGCAGTCTTGTGGTAGTTGATAGCGTAACTCTGGGACTCTACAACGTATGCTAAAACTCGAAAGAGATAGTTGTAGTGTTCCTGTCCAGGATTTGACGAATATCTTGCGAGACACGAGATTATGTACGTGATATCAGGTCGTGTTCGTTCGTTCATGATATCGTACTGTCTTGCTATGAGAATGATGTCGTCAACGTAGACAATTAATATCGCTCGCGTGCCAAAACGATATAGGCAGTTACATCCCTGAATTTTCGTGTATCCTTGCTTTCTTAATGTCGAGTCCAATTCTTCAAACCATTTTCTTCCGCTTTGTTTCAGCCCATATAATCCTTTCTTTAGATGCCATACGAGGGTTTCCTTGCCTGGTGAGACGTAACCCTTGGGTTGTTTAACATACACGTCTTCATCGATGCTCCCATATAAATAGGCGCCTTAATGTCCAGTTGTTGATGGCACCATCCGAGGCAGACAATAAATACGAAGACGCATACTCGGAGTAAGGTGAAATTGATTACTGGCGCATACGTCACATCGTAATCTACGCCGTAGATTTGTGAGTATCCTGTAGCAACCAGTCTTGCTTTATATTTGGCGATTTTTATTTTGCGCCATCTAGCGATGAGCGTAAAATATTAGGGAGCATAAACGGAAAGTTTAACTCCTCCTTCGTTTCGTCTTCGTCACACCGCTTATTGGACGGCGTCGAAAACCCCGCCTTAATTTTCACCCTCAGCTGTCAGTCAACTCTAGCTTTACAATATGTATACAGTAAGCAAACAGACAGGGAATCGCATAGTTACTCGTAGCCCAGTTGGTAAAGCGCTCGACTGTTTTTTCCTCGTGGATTGTTTTAAATGGCGGCTCGCACGGCGACTCGCGCGTTCGAATCTACCTTGAAATTTTTCTTTAAAAATTTATATTTATTTTAAGCTATTTAATTCATTTACAAAATATTATTTTAAATTACATAAATTATTTATTTTAAATAATATGAAAAAATAACCTCGGTTATTTTAAATAGTAATTTTAAATATAATTTAAATATATATTTTGGAAAATGCCAGGTGTTGATTTCTCTAAAATATACAAGATGTCGCCAGTGTTTCCACTTTGCAATTATTGACTGTGGAGCTACTCTTCTTAATGCTATTTCTACATTAATTACTCCAGCGAGATAACCTAATTTTTAATTTTATTTCATATTTATTGCTTTAATATAATAGGAGATAGGACTCATAATCTGTGCTTAATTTATACGAGATGTGGCGCAAAATTGTAATGGTCCTCTTGGGACCCTTGTTCCTTTGTCGTCCCGTTTGATTACGTATATGTATATCCATTTCGTTCCGATGAGTTTCTTGTCAGCCGTATGTTCTACCAACTCATAGACTTGGCGTTGTGTTATGGCCCTCATTTCGATGTCCATGGCGTTTGTCCACGTATCGACATCGTCCCTTTGCATTGCTTCTTCATATGTTATTGGGGCTTCTACCATGTTGGCTTCAACATTTGTATCTGAATCAGTCGTTTTCGGTGAGAAATTGAAGAAATTAGGATCGTAAGGTTTTCCTTGTTGCTCCAAATATTCCTTTATTCGTTTCTGTGAATGAAACCGTTTGTTTGCTTCGACGTCATAATAATAGACGTCCTTTCTTCCCTTTGATGATCCTTTGTTTCTTGTTATGATTCGTCTTTCCCAGTGGATATTGTTCTCCGTATCATCTTCGTGATTGTTCTCCGTATCTTTCCCATCATTCTTTGATCGGTCTTGTCCATTAATTTCATTGTCTATAGGTTCGTCTGACGTACTTTCGGAGGATTCATTTGATGTCGTAGATGATTCAGAGTCCGTTTCACTGTCATCTTCTGAATCAGTGTCATCACGGTCTCGTGTTTCTAACAGCTGCGAATGGCTATTATAGAATTTGACGTTCCAAGTTCTGTATAGCCGTTTTTTTTTCATCCAATTTTACGTGCTTCGTCTCCTCCACGTAGTCCTCTTGGGGGAACCATATTCGATAGCCCTTTGATGCAGCGGCATAACCAATCAAAATGCCCATCTTGGCATTATTGTCCAATTTACATCTCTTGACTTTCGGTTGATGAACAAAAGCCAAACAACCAAATCGTCTTAGATGTTTCACGGATATGTGTCGTCGCAGCCATTTTTCTTCCGGTACACTCCCCTCAATCTTGGAGTGTGGGAGTCTGTTTGTCAGGTAGACAAATGTCATTAAGGCCTCTCCCCACAGCCGTTGGGTAAGACATCCATCTTCTAGTAAAGTACGCACTCCCTCCAACGCTGTACGATTGAACCTCTCCGCCGTACCGTTCATCTCTGGGCTGTACGTATTCGTTCGTTCCACTTGGATTCCTTCTTTCTGGCGAACGTCAGTAAATGCTTTGTTGCAGTATTCCAGGCCATTATCGGTTCTGATTTTCTTTATCTTCTGCCCGGTTTGTCGTTCTGCCCACGCTTTATACTTCAGGAAGGAGTTAAGCGCTTCTGCCTTGGAGGATATCATATATACCGTGACTTTTCTTTAAAAATCATCAATGAAGCTGATAAAGTATTTGAACCCTGCCCGTGATTCTACGGGAAATGGACCCCTTAGATCACTGTGTACGAGTTTCAAGACATCCTTGGACTGTATTCCGTCACTGGCGCGAGATGGCTATTTTGTTGACTTAGAGAATCGACAGGGGATACAGGTGTCAAGCTGCTCCTTAAACCGCGGCAGTCCCTTTACCATGTTGCCTTTACTTAGTTGCTGCATTCGTCGAATATTCGGATGTCCCAGTCCCTTATGCCATGTTTCTGTTTCTTTTGAACTGATATGACTTTCTTGGTTGATTTCTTCTTCTTGTAATACCGAAGCATCAAGCATATATAGGTTGTTTTTATGAAGCCGTGCCTCTATGACTATTTCATCATCGTTTGGTTTAATGATTGTGAATCGTCCTTGAAATGCTACGAGCTTGAATCCTTGTTTATCTATTTGTCGCACAGATAGTAGATTTCTCTTGTAAGATGGTACGTAATAGACATCATGCAAGGTAACTGGCGTTCCGTTCTTTAATACAAGCTGGACTTACCCGATTCCTATGGCTTGGGTTTTACTTTCTGCCGTATCGATGTCTATCGTTATTTCCTTCACATTGATCATCCAATCCAGGCGCTTGCAAAAGTGGTGTGTGGCTCCACTGTCTAACACCCATTGATCTTCATCTTTTGTGGCAGTCATCGCAGAAGCGTAGAAATTCATGACTTGCCCTTTACGTTTCTTCTTTGTTGACTTCTTTTGCCTTTCTTTCTTTTGTTTGTCCGGACATCCAGTTGAGAAATGGCCGATTTTATGACAAGTGAAACATTCAACTTCTTTCTTTGTTTCGTAGCATTGTCCTTGAGAACGAGCGTTTGTTCTTGCGGTGACCGTTGATGAGAACTCTATATGGTATGTCGCATCTTCCGATGCCGCCGCTTTCGCTTGCTGCTTTAATCGCTCATATTCCGCAAACAGTAACGTCTTGACCATTTGTGGCGTGAATTCTTCCCTGGATAACCCACAAATTGTAAAGCCCACGTTGTCGTATTCCTTTAGTAACATATGTATCATCTGATATGCTATCTCTTCGTCTGGAATAGTGCCGCCGGCTTTCTTCAACTTCGTCGCTACGCTTGCATCTTGGCTAAGTAGACAGCTATTGATTCTGGAGGAGTATATCGCAGGTTTTGCAGTTCTGTGCGTAACATCAATATTCGTGTACGGGATATGGGCTCATGCTGTTCTTCCAGAAGCTTCCAGGCTTCTACAGCTGTGTTACAGGATTCTATTAGATGCTTATGTTCATCATCAACTGCCATGGAAATCTTCGATAGTGCTCGCTCCTGTCGTAGACGATATCTTTCCCTTTCTTCTGCTCGTGCTGATTCTGCAGGAGGTTCTTCAGTCTCATTGACAATGCCCCATAGGCCAAAGTCCAGTAACGCCATTTTCATGTTGAATTTCCATAAAGTATAATTATCATCGGATAATTTCTTGAATTCAAAAGCTGTCGTACCTTCGTTGCCTTCCGCCATATTAAATTGCTTGACTTCACCGTGGTGTTAAGCCTTGGTCCACCCTGATAGCAATCCGTCTAAGAACCACGCTCTGCTACCATGTTAAGGTTCTTGAATTCTATCAATGAATACCAAGTCGCAACTAGTCCGGTGCAGTGTATTTTATTTCCAAAATATAAATAGTAATAATGGCATAATAATAAGCCAACTTAACACTTAGACAACATCAGAGAACTGAAACTAGTTGATAATAAAGCAGACTACATTACAGGTCGGGTGAATGTGAAAACGCCCCTAATATAACATAAACTAACCTGAATAAGCCCGTAACCGAGTCTATTTTTATGGCTTCTTTTACACCGAATCAGTCACAAATTTATGAAAAATTGGGCAGGTGAACTGTTCAATTACTTTCCTCTTGAATTTCTGATTAATGTATAAGTATGAAAAATACAAGGCGATGGTCTAAAGTACGGCCGGAAGTCATTCGAAAGGCACTCGCGACAATGCACGCATTTATAAATTTTCTTTACTTTTAATTGTTGTTCAAGGCAAGTTTGGCAAGAAGTGTGGCCACATTAAAGATAAAGGATCTTTATTCATAACTATAATAAATACAGAGCACTGAAATTGTTCTATGACTTTTTCAATAAAGTTTTAAACAATGTATAAGTATGATAAGACCGAGGCAATGGTATAAAATACGGCCGGAAGTTGTTCTAAGAACTTGTGTGTAATGGAAGTAGTAACATTGTGTTACTTTTGGCCCAGTGGCGTAAACCGGCGTGAGGAATTGGCGTGAACCGGCGTGAGGAATTGGCGTGAACCGGCGTGAGGAATTGGCGTGAACTGATAGGGGTGAATTGGCGTGAAATGTCGCGATGTCGGAGTTGGCGTGAACTGAAAGGGGAGAATTGGCGTGAACTGATATGGGTGAATTGGCGTGAAATGTCGCGATGTCGGAGTTGGCGTGAATTGAAAGGGGAGAATTGGCGTGCAATGTCGCGATGTCGGAGTAGGCGTGAACTGAAAGGGGAGATTTTCGTGTAATCTCATGAAGACGTGTAATCTCATGTCGAACACTTGAGATAGGGTTATCTATTCCCGTTGGCTTGTCTTATCTTAATTTTTGAAGAAAATAATAAATGCATGGTCTCACTGATAAGGATTAAATTATGACGTTTGAAACCATAGTCACGTGCTCTGGAAGTGAGGCTAAAAACTAGATGTCATATTATTAACGAAGTAGGCGGGAAGTATGAAAGTAGACGGTAAAAAGAGAGTGCAGTTTTCAGTTACGACAGTGTACCTGATTCCTCACGAGGACAGGAGAAACCATGAATTCCGCAACCTACAATGTTTTAGAATGCAGATAAAGTGTAAATACGAAGACATATTAACTCCGATATTGAAGTTGAAAATTGAACGCATCGCTAAACCTTGTCATGGCTCGGGGTTTTCAACGCCATGTTGACTCTACATGGCAGAACATCGCGTTATCTTAAAGAATGTCATGTTGGCGTGATTAGAATCCAATCATACCCTAGAAGAAAGTCACGTGACAATACAGTATAAAATACGAAGGCGGTTTGAGGATAAGACATTCTACAACTCTTTAACCTTCCTTGAAGTACCGATCCAGATCCGAAATTTAAAATGTAAGTACAATTCTCAAGTTCTCTTTAGTAGTAGGTTAAATTCTCTACCATTTGTCGATATGGATTTAAGTATGCTACAACGCGTTACCGGACTCATGGCTAGGGTCACCGGATGTGGGAAGAGTGTTTTTGTAGGGGAATTAATTAAACATAAGGATATATGTATTTCACCCACTCCCGAAAGAATATTCTGGTGTTCAACGGAATATCAGTCGAAACTATATAGCGTTATACAATCCCATACCCCAAACTTAGAATTCAATGAGGGGTAATAAGATGTGAGCATCTTAGATTCTAGTGTGAGGAACCTAGTTATATTAGACGATCTACTATGTGAATTAGCAAATAATAAGGATGTGACAAATTTTTCATTAGAGGATCCCACCATAGAAATACTCCCGTTCTAATTTTAATGCAAAACCTATACTACCCCGGAAAGGAAATACGTACCCTGAGCCTTAACGCTCATTACCTGGTTATATTTATAACACCCCGTGATCAGTCTGCCATTTCCCACCTTGCTAGACAAATTTCGCCGGGTAATAACAAATACGTGGTAGAAGCGTTTAGACAGGCGACTTTGGAACCATATGGCTATCTCTTTGTAGACCTTAAGGCTAACACCTTAGATAAACACCGTCTAAGAACTGGTATACTTCCAGGTCAACAAGGAGCGATATTCATCCCGAAGTTACAGCGGTGTTGGAGGCTAATTTCTTCCGGATAGACGGAAAATGGATAATCAAGGAGCTCACGATGTTCTTGAAGGAGACCGAGGTGTACGAGGTGTGGATTTTTAAATCACCATGCAAATTCGCTGATCTCTCTGACAAGGATAAAAGACAATGCAAGTGGTTAACACGAAACACTTGTGATCTGTCATTCGAAGAGGGTGACTATCCCTACGTGGCTCTTAAATGAGCCGCCGATTACATCAAGCTCCTAGCATCGTCTTTCGTCACGAAAGGGTTGGAGAAGGCGGATATCCTGTCCAGGTTCCTGGGAGAGGAAGTTAATAACGCCGAAGACTACGGTTGCCCACGACTGTCCACTATCGAGGGCGAAACCCCGAATCCTTGCACATTCCATAGGGACGAAAACAACTGTACCCTGGTAAAAGCCGCGAGGCTAGCATCATGGCTTCGTCAAAACGAGTCAGAGAACATTTAAATTTATTAAAATTTATTTCTAAATGTAATTCTTGCCAAAGAGGGGCGGAGATTAAATATTCAAATAAAGATGCTATAAAATCTATCATTGAGTGTTGTATAAATATCTTAAAAGGCAATGTCCCTCTTTCAGATGATGAGAAAAAGCGCTTGTGAAACATCGACACGTTATAAGAAGAGTTACATCTAACATACCTTATTCAAAAAAGAAGAAATTATTAATTCAAAAAGGCGGTTTCATCCCATTGATTCTTGACCCTTTATTATCTATCATTAGTTCGGTAGCAGGCGCGGCTATAAGTCGAGTTATAAAGTAAGAAGAAAGAAAGAAATGGCACGAAAAATGTTATTAATTTCTGAGGACACGTATAATAGGTTAAATTCGAATAGTGGTTTAAAAGTCGACACTTCAATGGAGTTGGATAAGGATGATAAGATGAAATCTATCATTAACGATACTAAATTAAATGATACCGATAAATTATTAAGATATAATCACGAACTTTCGAGGGAAATTAATAAAACAGCGAAAAGGAAGAAAGTGAAACCTGCGAAAAACCAGAATTGGAGTTCCGAAATCACCTCTTCGGTTCCTTCCTATAGCGCAGTCGATTGTTTGAACTTGCACAAATGGATAGACCGTATATCAAAAATAAAATGGACGCATACCGGAGAATTAATATATGAAAATCGTAAAATCGTCGGTTCCAATATAATTGATTTATTAACATATACTGCGACGAATTCTAAAAAACGGTTGCCCGCCATTGGCGCCTCACAGTTTTACTAACTTTCGTATACGGCTAATGTACCAAGAACAATAATTAAAATTAGAAAAACAGATTTACCCCCACCTGTGAAAAGTGAAGCGAAGAAAGAAAAAGTGGAGAAGGAGGAGGATTATTATCTCCCATCCCAGACTGGTGAAGGTTTCAGAAATTGGATAAACTTGTAGCATTTGTTTTCAATAAAATACGTTTCATTTATATTCCACGTTTCACTTATTTTAAGTATCTTGATATGGAAGGTTGTGATAATAAAGTGGGTACTTTTGTGGCGTTAGCCAACCTAGTAGACACATTTTTTAAATCCCCTAAAATTTTAACTGTGGTTTTAGTAATTGCTATATTCCTAATTATAGAGGTTAGCGATTTTCTCTTCTGGTATTATCACAGTGCAACAAACTGTTCTCTTAATGGATAGACTTAAAGAAATTTATTCCAAGGTTTCTCACCCTGGTTCCTACGGGAGTGTTCTCGGGTTATACCGAGTCGCTAACGAGGATGGGTTAAAGGTTACGGTAACAGACGTGGAAGCGTTCCTGAAAACTCAGGAAACGTATACGTTACACAGAAATGCTAGAAAAAACTTTCCCAGGAATAGGACAATAGTTTATGGAATTGATGAACAGTGGCAGATTGATTTAGCCGATTTGAAGAGTATAACTCGCCACAATAAAGGGTTTAGATAACTTCTATGCTGCATTGACGTTTTCAGTAAATACGCCTTTGTGGTGGCAATCAAGGACAAGAAAGGACCAACCATCGTTAAAGCTTTTAGGGCCATTCTAGAGTCGGGCCGATCACCGAAGCGAGTGCAAAGTGACCACGGTAGTGAATTCATATGCAGAGATGTACAGAAGGAATTGAAAAGGAGGGGGGTTGAATTCTTTGCTCCGGATTCCGAACAGAAAGCTACGATAGTCGAAAGGTTCAACAGAACTCTAAAAAGTCGCATGTATCGGTATTTCACGGAAAACAATACCTACAAGTACATTGACGTTCTTAAAGAAATGGTTCGAGCTTATAATAACAATTATCATCGATCTATAAAGTGTAAACCGGTTGAAGTCACACCGGAAACATCGATACGTGTATGGGTAAACCTCTACGGTGATTTAGACTTCTCTCATCCATTAATGTATCCTTTCGATATTGGTGACGTAGTTCGGACTAAAAAACATAATAATGTTTTTGAGAAGGGTTACCTGCCCACGTGGTCGGATGAACTTTTGAAAGTGGTGGAGAGATTACCTCGCAGTTCGCCGGTGTATAAGATCCAGGATTTGAATTCGGAACCAATCACGGGTATTTTTTACAAGGAACAATTACAGAAAGTTGGTAAAGACCTGAATTCCAGCGTGTTTAAAATAGAAAAGATATTGAGGAAACGTCGCAGATCCGACGGAACGCTCGAGAAGCTAGTTCGTTGGAAAGGATACTCCCCGTCTTTTGATAGCTGGGTTCAGGAAATTGATATAGTATGAGCTTTTACATCACTTTACCTTCAGACTCGTCGATGAGGTATTTCCCCGACAGTACGAGAAGTAAATTCAGGACGTACCTACCCGAACCCGTAAAATTACAGGGATTTTACGAAGTAGGCTTAGCGGAAATCAGTTACCCACACACTTGGGATAATTTGAGTAGATAATGTCCTCTTATACTCATGAGTAACGGTAAAGTGGTATATTCTACAATTATAGAGTTACCCGCGGGATATTACGAGAATATCCAAGACCTTATCGAGCAACTTAACTACGTCGTGGATGGTGTGTCAAACGAAACTGCACGTGAACCTTCCACCCATGTCAAGTATTCCTTTAGCTACATCATACGTATACGACGTGTACAAATTTCCCTCAAGGATGAATATTTGTTAACTATACCGGGGGAGCTAGCTGTTATTCTTGGATTCTCCAAAGATTCCACAGAATCCACGACTTTTACCAAGTTCGCGATGGCCATGTACCCCGTCGACCTTGACGCTGGACTTTATTCACTCTTTGTTTATACCGATGTGGTCGAAAGTAGACCCGTGGGAGATGTACACATACCTCTACTAAGAATCGTTAGCGTGCAGGGTAATGATGGAGAAACGGTGGACAGGGATTTTCCTACACTGTAAAAAATAACCGTACAGTCTAGTACCTTTAGAGGTATTTTTCAATGCATCCCCAGACGTACCTATAAAGGTACTACAAATTACCGTTGTGTAAAGGTACTCTTAAATACCTCTTAAAGAAGGTACTTTGGAGGACAACAAGGTATTTTGTGATCCCGTAATGGGTATCATTTAAACCTCAACAAAGGTCGGAATAAAACTTTTCAATTTAGAAAGGTACTCCTTATTACCGAAAGGGGTACCTGTTAACACTCAAAAAGGTTCGAAAATATACCTACTTCAAAAAGTATTTTGTGCTACCGAATTAGGTGTCAAATAAAACCCACAAACAGGTCTAAATTATACATTCGCGCCATCAAAAATATTTGCGGCGCATTTGAAACTGGTCATCTTTTCCTTAATTACCCCGGGCTTGAATCATTTTCAGACAAGATAAGCAATACAACACTTCGATGTATAAGAGACGGAAAGACACGAGGGTAAAATTTTGCCTTCCATCTCGCCTTTTAGTGTCTGCGCCGACGTAGGCTTGCGGGATCGTGGGAGTTGCCATAGTAAGCAAGGGATCAACCACTCTAGATTTCCCGATACTAAATTTTGCTTCCCGTGTTAAGGAAGGTGTGAGACTGTTGTAGAGTAAAGGTAATTCAGGGTCACATATACATGGATATTTTCTGAATGGCGACTGTAGGCGTAAGCTCGGATTCAAACCATTATATTAGTTATGTATGCCTTATATCATAATTATATTGCCTTAAATGATGTAACGTGTGCTAGTGTATATAACTGTCAGGGAAAATAATTAATATTAATTAATATTAATTATTCAAGAAAAACCACTAGCTAGGAAAGTTGAGATTGAAATTTAAATTTCATGTAGAAAACCACTACCCTATTCTACCCTACCGAACCTATTCTTTATCTTTAATTATAATATTCCAATAAAGATTTCTTCTACGCTGCTATTACCAGTGCTAATGGTGAAGTAAACAGTCAGTGTTAGAGAATTTGGGCTAGAAGTATTATAGCATGTATTTTACTTTAGTAGTGTTCGTTATTATTAAAACGCCGGAGCTAAAAAATCCCTCTAAAGGAATCTGTTAAGTCCTTTTCTACTTCCAGGGTACGATAACATACCACCAGAAGCGCAGAAACATTACATACCTTATATTTCCAAAATACCTTTTTCGAAATCATTTAATACCCGCACTGTGAGACAACTAATAGAATACGTTCATGGGTACTAAAAAGGTCGCGGAGGTATTTTGTAGTACCTTCAAAATACCTTTATTTTTAACAGTGTAGACCTCACTACCTCCCCCTCGCCAGCAAAACCTTCCATTCAATCGAAGTTAACATAATGAGTGAACTTGGTACCCCCATTGATTTCGCGAGAGGGAGAGTCCACGTTACGCTACATTTTCGACCTCGTAGGATGTGATCACCCTTATAAATTCGAAGGCAAAACAGACTCGCGTATCATTTACACTTTAAGTGTTAGATAAGGAAGTCGCCAAATCAGATATGTCCATTAACCAAACGGACTACGATTACCACTTTTTAAACCAGATCGGACATGGTAGTGGAGTTGACTACCATAAGCACTTTCATTCTCAGATTGGTTACTCGCTGGCAGTGTACAGGGGACTTCCGGTGCAACACGCCTACGGTTTAGGTAATTTTATCTTTTCAGCCTTCCGTCGAGCTATGCCATTACTCAAAAGGGGTGCCTCATACCTCGGAAAATGGTTTTTGAGCACGGGTGCAAAGGTCGCGGCAGATGTGGCTAACAGGATAAACGTTAATACATCGGTCAAGACTCACGGTAAAGCCGCGGCTAAAGACGTCGCCTTAAGCGCGGCTGAAGAAGTAAGAAAAGTGACTGGAAATGGGATTAAGAGGAAACGCAAGTCTAGATCACTCGTCAGTTGTAAGCCCTACAAAACTGGTAGGCTTACCTAGAGTGAATACAAGTACTTTTCCAATCAAACTTTATTTTCGACTCACCCAGCCATCTCTCCAAAATATTACAAAATAAAAACTTTCTTTAAATAAACAAAAAAAAAGGTGCTCGGGCCTTCCTCCTTCGTCGCTGGAGCCAAAAGATAAAGCTATCCTCCTGGTCCCCGGCCCCTCCTTTTATAGACACAGGGTCTCGAGTCGGGTCTAAGAGTTCCTTCCCCCTTGACTTTTGGTCAAGGGGTTAAGTCTCTGTCGGGATTCCTACGAGGACAGCTGCACGGTGCAATAGGACTTTCTTAGACCCCCCTGATAGTTTTACAAGCGTATGCTCGTTCCGCTGCTACCCCAAGCTCGCTAATTTTAACGTTATGAGGAGCAACGGCCTACCAGGGGTAACGCCATTTCGCGTTTGCGATATGGCCGTTACAACTCCCCCACCCAAAAATTACTTATTGGGCAGGGCTGCGTTCCTCTAATGCCGGGAAGAAAAGGTCATCCTCCTCTTCCCTGCTGCTGAAATGGTCCAGCGCGTCCGAGAATTCTGACGAGCTCGACGGACCCGATGACGTTTCCGACCACCTGGGAACCGCGGCTGCGGCCCCCTCATCCCCCCCACTCACCCCGATGAAATCATCAGGGTTGAGTGTCCTTCCCCTAAATACATTTGGGGTGGGACCCTCAACACGGCTGGCCATTTGGCCAGCCGGCCACCGGCCTTCACTAAAATAGATCTGGCCCGCATGGCACCAAGTAGCGACACTTCGCTTACTTGGCTGTTGGGGCCCCTTGGCTGGCTTCTTATGGGCAACGGGGTTCGTGCCAACCCTCGCCGCCGCGCTCTGCGCTGATGCGCCTGGTGTGCGCCTTTGTTGCTGTTGTCGGTGCTGCTGCTGCCGTTGCTGTGGCGCTCCGCCACGCCGGGACCTGCTCCTAGCCCCGTCCTTGCCGCAATTGCATGTGCATGTACAACTATTTAAATTGCGCGTATGCGCCAAATAAATTAGTCATCGAATATTTATAGGGGTTCCTATAAAATCTCGGAATCGAAAATCAAAAGAGTGTTCCCCCACCCAAAAACTTTACAAAGGGTTTCCTCTGTTAGAACGTAAATTGTACGAATGCCTAGGGGGGCTCTTTTCGCTCTCTCTCCGCTCTCTCCTATTACGTTTAGGCTTAGCTATATCGATAGGTGAGTTTTCACCTGCGATTTCGCCATCCTGCGGAGAGTCTCCCGTCCAAGGTGGAGTGTACCGTTTCAGGTTTGAAACGTGAGAGATACCAGCGAATTTTCGCGTAGTTTCCTCCTCCAACCTGTACGTCAACGGGGTAGTTCTTTCCTGCACTACGAATGGGCCGTCGTACTTTTTCGCGAGCGAAGCCGTGAAACCACGACTCGCATCGGAAAGTGGGTGCGTACGGCGCAAAACAAGGTCGCCACGTCGAAAATACACGTGTCTCCGACGCTTGTCGTAGTGCAGTTTCTGCTTCAGCTTCGAGTCCTGCAGGTTATGCCTTGCATGATCGATAACATCATGAAGTCTAACCTTCAGTCTCTCAGCATATAGATCTGGGTTTCGGTTCTGGTAAATATTTACCGGTTCCAATTCCCAATCTAACGGAGCGCAGAGCTCCCTACCGAAATTCATCGCCGCGGGCGTGAATCCAGTCGAGCTGTTTTCAGCCGACCTTAAGGCGAAGCCCAACTCAGGAATACGAGCATCCCAATCCCTATGTTTCTCAATATAAAGCTTTGTCCACATTGAACTCGCGCTCGCGTGTTCGCGCCATCGTCTATTCGCATCTTCGCAACAGATCACGAAAAACATTTGCACTTCTGTCCTGATACACGCAAAAATTTTGCTTTTCCCATTCTGAGAGCCAATAAAGTTTGAGCAATCATTACGCCATCTGCCTGTCGATGGCGACGTTGTCCAAAGAGAAAATCGGAACTAATCGCCCCAGCCTTCTTCTCGTCTGTGATTGGTGCTTTTCTCGCGAAGGCGCGAAATTCTTGGCCTTGTCTCAAGAAATTTGTATGTTCGCGAGGTGAGGACGCAAAGTAGCGAAAACCCAATGTGGACAGTAGCGCGATCTTGCAAACAAGCAAAGCGAAGATGCGAACTCGCAAAATGTGTCAGTCTGGACAGGCCTTTAGAAATAATCATAGGCTTGATATTCCTATTCATGCGCTCAGTAATGTTTGCCTGAGCATGATACGGAGATGTATTTTTCGGGCGTATACCCAATCTTTTACATGTCTCCTTGAATTTCGGACTCGAAAACACAGAAGCATTATCAGTAATCAGTTCCTTTGGTAATCCAAATCGACAGAAAACTTCTCCCATATTTTCTCCGTAGTCATTTTTCGTAAGGGGTAGGTTTCTACCCACTTAGTGAAATGGTCTACGATGACGAGCAGGTATTGATTACCCTTAGAGCTGCGGGTATAGGGACCCATGAGATCACAGGTCACTAATTCCCACGGTCTGTTTGTAGTAGTAGACCTCTTGACTCGGAGAGGTAATATTTTGGTTTTACCAACTTGTTTAAAACTTTTTGGGCCTATTTTTTGTCTTTCTAAGCCTAAGGTTAAATGATCACAAAGAAATAGCTGGAGAATTTTTATAATTTTCACATGGTTTCAACGAATATTTAGCATAGTGTGTTTTTATACAGTGCATTGTATTATCCGACCATTCTAATTTCCAAATGTAAGTTTCGATTTAGTGAAATACAATATAATTAGTCTTAAAAAATTGGACGGTTGAGTTTGACTATATTCCAGAACTAATTTGGAAAAACTTTAGCTCACACTTTCAAAATACAGTTTTTCCGATAAATATCATTTCTTGGAGGTTAATTATATGATAATTAATTACATTTAAGTCGCGGAAACTAATTTAATCAATATTTTCATGACCATAAAAACCCGACCAGTTCCTTCTTCTTAGCCTCCAAATACCATAAAATATAACCTAACCTAAAGTAAAGTTTAGCCACTAAAGGATTCCCAAATAACGTTTCTCCCCAAAAAGGGACAGATATTATACAAAAACGAGTTTTGCTTCGCAGTTCTTAAAAAACTGCATTTATACACAATCCACGACACTTTTTCAAACCCACAAAGGGCCAGAAACTAGAAATTATTATATGTATTGCAATTTGAAATTAAGTTTAATCGATATGAGAAATTTTCTTTTAATTGCGTAGTTCAAACATTTGTTATGATTAGAAATTTTACAACAAAAACGGGTATAAATGCGGCGTTTCGGAACAAAGAGCTAAATCAAGGACGATTATGACACGAGTTCGAATTGAAGTTTAAAACTTATACAGGGTGTAACAACACATATATAAGAACACTTATTCTGAATGTATGATGAACGTTAGAAATACGACACTGTCACAAACCATAATGACGGATCTCATTTTAGGAGTATAGTAAAGCGAAATTTTAATTGAAATAAGTGTTCTTATTATCTGTTCGACCTTGAAAAATTAAAATGCTAAAAGCTCATTTTGTATTTTTTCGCCTTAATTATTTGACAGGGATAAGTTTTTAAGGGAACAGATTTCATATAATTTCATACGTTAAAATCTAAGCTTTTATCTCGAAACGCCGCATTTATACCCGTTTTTGTTGTAAAATTTCTAATCATAACAAATGTTTGAACTACGCAATTAAAAGAAAATTTCTCATATCGATTAAACTTAATTTCAAATTGCAATACATATAATAATTTCTAGTTTCTGGCCCTTTGTGGGTTTGAAAAAGTGTCGTGGATTGTTTTTTAAGGACTGCGAAGCAAAACTCGTTTTTGTATAATTTATTATTAACTGATGACGTCCTTAATGCTTAAAGGCCATTTATTATGATTCAAAACTAATATAATCAAATAAATCTTAGCATAAAAAGCAGTATAGTCTTTGCACACTGAAACTTTTGGCGCGAAATTCAGTGATTTAAAAACTTTTGTACCTCGGAGTGCGCCATCTAGCGATACGCAGTGGAACCGCTCGGTTCCCCTCTCCCGAGATAGCGCGTCCATTATAGTGATTTTATACTTTACTAACCTTGGCGCGCACCGGCCTCTTCTAATATAGTCGGCCTTGCTTAAGCAGACTCAGTCTAGTTCTGACACGTACGTCTCCACCCACGAATGACGCAATGACGCATAAAAAATTATTGCTAAAAAATCATGAACTCACCATCATATCTTATCTTAACAGTCCTTCCGCAAATCCTTTCCCTTCAGTTTGTTTTTACCTCTCCGAGTGACGTATGTCACGGAGAGGTTCTGTAACGATCGTGTGTGTCTGTCTGTGTGTCTGTTGTTACACCCACGTGACCGCGTTCGCAGTTGGAAAATCGGAGCAAACGTGTTCTCTATTTCCGGAAATTGTATTACACTTACAGGCTATTACTCCATTGCCTGCCTAACACCACCAGCCTCTGGTCTTTGTCCATCCCACATGGACACCAGTTATAAGCCTTTTCTTTATGCTCTTTAAGATTTTATGGGGGTAAGGTGGAGTGTTAAATTCTTATTAGAGGGGTTAAAGTATAAGACAAACACCTACCTCTTTTCACTTATGATTCAACCTCGCTAACGCTATACAAGATGTTAGAATGCAGTCAGTTGTGGAGAGTTAAGGCCTTTTAACGGGAACGAGGGGCTCATAAAATTTCTGAATCAAAAGTGACCGCGTTTTGATGGTATGTGTCATTTGAGAGTCAAAATAGATTCTAATCCAAATTTTAATATTCAACATAATATTCAATCTTGTTCATAAATTTCCACACACTTTTATAGGGGTCAAAATAAAAAAATTAAACAAAAATCAAAAGTAATATACTCTATGGAATGTCTCCTTTAAGTTTCAAATTTAAATTTTAGGGGTGTTTGAGTTAAAATCGTGCAGTTATGCACTAAAACAATGTTCAAAAATAGAAAGTTAGGATTTTTAAAAAAATGAATCAATCCGTTAACCATAATCTAAGTTCTTTAACCATAGTTTCAAGTCAGTTTATCAAAATAGTTTCAAGTTTTTAATTTCTTACGACAAGTTGCTCCTCTTCCAGTTTCATCTTAGGGGTTCAGGATCTTTTTTTCTTCTTCTCGATTTAAGGGTTTTAATTCAGGATTTTTTTTCTTTTCTCGCGATTTAAGGGTTAATTATTTTCTTTTTTCTTTTAATATCTCGCGCACTCGCGCTCCTTCTCTTCTTCAACTTAGGGGTTTAAAAAAATGTCTCCGAGTTTCTCCAAAAAATTAAGGATTCAAATTGATGAAAAATAAAGGTATCAAAATGAATAAAAAATCTCTCCGATTCTCTTCCGAAAACTTAGGGATTCAAATTGATGAAAAATAAAGGTATCAAAATGAATAAAAAATATCTCCGATATAAAATAATACTCCGGATGTCTAAGGGTTTCTTAAGGGTGAGCCGATAGGGTTTCATTAAGCAGTTCAGATATCGACTGAGGGTGGGACAGGAGGGACTTCGTATATCGAGGGGCTACTCACTTCCCCAAAAAATGTACACCAGATTTCTTATTTCCGATTTATTTCTATTATTTTTGTATTTCTTTATTTCCTGATATTTCTCCTAAAATTTCCAATATTTTCACTATATTTCCCATAAATTTCCAATATTTCGATTATTCCTTCGTATTTCTAATATTTCTCAGTATTTCTATTATTTTTGTATTTTTTTTATTTCCCGATATTTCTCCTAAAATTTCCAATATTTTCACTATATTTCGTTTAAATTTCCAATATTTCGATTATTCCTTCGTATTTCTAATATTTCTCAGTATTTCTATTATTTTTGTATTTCTTTATTTCCCGATATTTCTCCTAAAATTTCCAATATTTTCACGATATTTCCCTTAAATTTCCAATATTTCCATTATTCCTTCGTATTTCCAATATTTCCGATATTTCTCATTATTTCTTAATATTTCTGATATTTCTCATTATTTCCTAATATTTCCGATATTTCTCATTATTTCCCGATATTTCTCATTATTTCCCGATATTTCTCATTATTTCCCGATATTTCTCATTATTTCCCTATATTTCCGATATCTCTCATTATTTCAGATATTTCCCTATATTTCCGATATTTCTCATTATTTCAGATATTTCCCTATATTTCTGATATTTCTCATTATTTCAGATATTTCCCTATATTTCCGATATTTCTCAATATTACGATATTTCTCAATATTACGATATTTCTCAATATTACGATATTTCTCAATATTACGATATTTCTCAATATTACGATATTTCTCAATATTACGATATTTCTCAATATTACGATATTTCTCGAAATATTGAAATATATTTCTTAAGGCTTGTACACCATATTTCGTAAGTGGCTAGCCCCTCGTCGTATATATAACTTCTAGTTTCTCGCAAGGATTTCTGGGACAATGACGTTTGTTGATTGACTTCGGTTTGGCGAATAGTGGACCATATTTATGACGTAGCCGGGCAGATTCATGTTATCAACGAATAGGCAAAACTTTTAAATCTGGGACCAATTGGGGATTGGTCAGTTTAAGGGTTAAAAAAAATGTTCTAGAAGTTTCTCGGGCCAGGTACCAGGATAGTGACTCAAGGTCTTGTTGCTTGGGGTCTAAATCAGCGTGACATTTCTCTGGGTTCTTGGAAAAGGTTTTCGTTGCTAGGTATTTCATTTTGCACTGTGGATACTGTGGTATAGGATAGTTCTAGAAGGTTCTGTGTCAACATTGAGAGGCTTTTTCCTTTTCTTTTGTATGAAAGAATTTCTTTTTAGTTTTTTAAAGGGATAGGTTTAAGTTTAAAGGGATAGTATTATCTGTATAATGCTAATTTACGGTATTTCGTTGTTAATTTAATGATTAATTGTAAATTTAATTCGATTTATGGGTTAAGATGGTTATACCTTGTGCATACGAAGCCGTGCGTCAAGTAATTTCATTGCCTTCTCAGCGAACTCTTTATAAGTTTATGGACCTAACTACAAAAAGTGGATTTAACGATGCCAGTCTCTTGGAAATGAGAGGAAATATTGATATAGAAAATTTGTCGAAATTCACATAAAACTGGACCTGGTATTCAACAGCAGTACAGGAGAATTAATTGGAGCTGCAAATCTTAATGAATTCCGAAATAAAGTGATTGAATTAGAATATAACATTAAAGGAAAGGTTGAAATTGCAAACTTAAACTTGGCAAATCACATTCTTCATTTCATGGTCAGAGGACTGACGACCAATTTTAAGTATCCGTTCGCGTTTTTTCCTTGTGCAAATCTAAACGCAGAAGAGTTATTTCCTTAATTTGGGAGGGGATCGAGAATTTACAGGCAGCGGGATTTCGAATTATCGCTGTGGTATGTGATAAAGCTTCCACGAATATAAAATAAATTAAAATTTGTACGGAGATTGATAGAGAAATAAACAATCACAGAGTGGGGTATAAAACCAAAAATCCTTTCAATAACTGTGAACCTTTGTATTTCGTGTCGGATGTTTGTCACATAAAACATCTAAAAATGGACTAAACAACAGGCGTAAAATGAAGAAACACAAAGATGGTTCAGTTAAACCAATCAGACTTTTTAAAAACAAAATGGAAAACATTTGCTATGGCAGCATATAGTTGCTTATGAAATTGATTCAAAGTCCTTGCTTGCTATGGTTAGCGCCTAAGTTGACATACAATCATGTGTATCCTAATGCACACAGTTGTATGAGAGTAAAGCTTTCAACCCAAATCCTGAGCAGTACTAGCGCCAACGCTGTCGAGCAATTGGTTGGAGATAAAGCGGAAGAGGCTGTCAAGTTTTTAAGACTTTTTGACGCTTTTTTGACCTCTTGAATATTTCTAACACCTACGCATTCTTTACAAAGAAGGAACCTGAATTAGAACCATTCAAGAACTTAACCGACAGGCGTTTTAACGTATTCAAGGGCAAAAACTAACAAAATGTATAATTCCAGAAATTTTAAGAACTATAAATTAGTTCTAGTGGCTAGAGGATGATTTTCTCGGTTACTTAGACGAATGGGAATCTGAAGAAAGCAAAATGGAAGTTGAAGATTTCGACAACAATAAAATGCTACTTAAAGTAGTAGGGAAGATCTTGAAGATTTCTATTTTCATTGTCTCTTAGAGTTGCATCAGACTGCACAAAAGGAACTATCTTATCACATATGCTAGTTTTGACAAATATAACAACCCTCCTCTATCTTGAGTTGCAGTCCACTAGTGATATGCTTCGGTTGCATCACTCTTCTTAACTAAGCAGTTTCTTGAAAATTTTGGGCTTCCGTAGAGGCCAATTAATTGGTTCACTGTGTACCAGCGAATTTTTCTTTTTCCAAATATTTAGAAAATAAAGTTCATTGAAAAGACGTTGAGCAAAAATTGAAGTCAATACACCCTGATCCTTTGGTCCAAGCATCCTAAATGGCTCCATATGTAAAAAAGACCTTTTTAACTCCTCGGCAAATTCTCTGTTTGTAAACAGCCCGTGTCTTTTACTGTAAAATTTTCCTTATCTAAAAGCCCCGGTTTGTCATCCATAAAAACTGTTACAAAGTCCTTCTTGTGAAAGCTCTGTAATTTTACTTTTCTTGATTTCTTCTAAAGCGTCCTAACACGAGAGATATTATTTTTAATTGGGAGCTAACATTATAACATGACACTAAAAACTTACAACAATTGGCTTCGGCCTCCCAACAAAAGTCACCTTTTGTAAATCTGAAGAACTACAAATAATCGCCCCTAGATTTTCTTTAAAGTACATTTCATCAAATTTAATGCCTGAAAAAATAATAAAATATTATATTAGCACAAGCTTTATACAAATTTGTCAATAGATAGTTGGGTACTGGCAAGCTGGCTCCCAAGTTTTGTAAATATTCACTTACCTTCTTCAATCTTTTTTCGTTGGGCCTTTGTGGATATCTTTGAATTGTATTTTTTGATATAATTATGATTTACCGAAATATCCATCCTCTCCCACGGCATGATATCCCCACGTTCTTGGGGTGGCACGATACCACGGCCTCGAGGCCTTCCAATACCACGGCCTCGGGGCCTTCCAGATCGCATTCCATGTGGAGGGATCGGCCCAGGGCCTTCCAGATCGTCGACCGATCGCCGCCCCACGGCCTCGGGCGGGTCGCCCTGTGGCCCTATTATCACCTCGGCGGCCTCTTGCGCGATTAGCTTCATCCCCTTTAAAGAGTTGAACTCTTACCGTGCAATTTTCGGAAATTTAAAATAGGCGATCCATATTGTTAACTAGTCGATGGATTTGACTTATGGATCTTCGGCGACGCAGTTTGATTTTTTTTTCGGCGCATGAGCAGCCGGTGTGTTCGTCCAACAGCCATTCACTGGCTTTCAATTTAAAGGGCGATTTTCGACAAACTGTCGTCAGCAATTTGCGAATGGTTTTTTCCGCATGCGAATGAGATTTTAGTTCCTAATCGAGATAATTTACATTTAATAAATTATTATAAGATAGGCAAGTTAGAAGGCACATTATAATTCAATTATCCGTTTTTAACAACTGCTCTTTGTTAAGATTATGGCCAAATGAATATTAATATAAAAGAAGTGTGATTTAATCCGTGTACACACCGTTATGCGACTGATTTGCTCCTCGCATAAACATTTAAAGATAATTATTAAATCTTACTTCTTGGGCAGCTTGATTACCGAACCCAAATTCCATTACCTAAGCGTTACCCTCATGTCGCCACTTCTGATCGATCACCTCCAAGCTAAACTAAACTGAACTAAATTGAACTGAACATAAAAAACCTTAACTGTTAACTTAGAAAACAAGCCGTGTTTGGACTTCGATATCTAATAGATTATTCTGATAAAAAAATGACTTTTATGTTTGTATAAAAACCCATTCCATTTTGTAAAAAAGAACAGTTAACTTAGAGATCTCGGTGGAGTAACTTAATTTTAAATCAAAACAATTGACGCGCAGTTAGAGTAATATTGCTGTAATGTTTTTAAACTATATAAACTGAAGTATTAAGTTAATATCCGTATCGAGAATTAGTCAATTTATCACAACCTTGAACAAGGGAAGAATAGTCGCGACATTTTGGTGCCGAAACCCGGGAGCAGAGAACGAGAAGTAAATATCGTGGCATTCGAATAGAGAAGAGTTACGAGACAGTTCAAGGGAAGTCATTGAGAGGGACTTGCAGAGGTGCTATATTGACTGATCCACGGTATGGAAGCCGCAAAGAAAGCTAGAGGTGTACTTCGTCAAAGAACCACTAAGTTGCTAAACCAGCTCGAAAAAAGCCTTGGAAGAAGACAATTTAGTTAAGGACGAGTTAGAGGAGATTCTGGAACAGCTGGAAAGCAAGAACACCAGTCTTAATGAGTTGAATATTCAGATCCAAGAGCCAATGGACGAAGACGAGATCGAAATAGAGGTCGCAGTATCTGAAGACTACAAAGAGAAGATAATCAAATGGAGAACGAAATTGAACAGAGCAATTAAATCCCTAGAGGTTCAGAGAGGAGACGAGTCATTCCGGTGAAGTTTGGAAGCTCAAGATCAACCTAATAGAGAGAGAAACCGAGGGAGTAGAGCAACCGTAAAGCTACCTCATTTGACCATTCCTAAGTTCAATGGGGATTTCTCGTGTTGGCAGAACTTCTGGGGACAGTTTGAAGCATCCATACACCATAATCCAGCATTGGCGACTGTAGACAAGTTTGTATACTTAAAGTCATTCCTCGAGGGTCCGGCGTTGCAGGCTATTGGAGGTTACTCGCTATCGGACGAAAACTACGGAGCGGTGGTAGAGAAGCTTCATGACCGTTTTGGCAAGAAGTCTCAAGCCGTCAACAGTCATATGGTAACGCTATTGCATCTACAACCTGTAAGGAGAGCCACGGAGGTAACATTGCTAAGACAGCTATATGATACTTGTGAAATACAAGTAAAGAGTCTTGAAGCATTGGGAACGACCATGGAGACATATGGAACCTTCTTATACCCCATTCTTACGCGACTCCTGCCACAAGAGATCCTATTGGACTTCAACAAAAACTATGCAGACGAGGAACAAGACGCGAGACATCTGTTGAATCATCTCAAGCGAGAGGTGGAGAGCCGAGAAAAGACCATGGTCCTATGCGTACCTAATAGAGCCGAAGAAGAGGGTAGAGCTGCAGGCGTGGGACGTTGGAGTTCACACAAATCGAAACATGAGCCTAGTTATTTCAAGAGCCTGCAGAATCCAAAGAGCCGTGTCCCAACAACAGCGGTCCTCAAGACTGCCGTCTCGAAAACCTGCCTTTTCTGTGGAAGTACGGAGCATCCAACGGAAGAATGCGAAACCTTATCATTAGAGCAGAAAGGTGAGCAGATAAGGAACCAGAACAGATGTTTCCTTTGCTTGAGTCAAGGTCACCCGGTACGCCGTTGCACTTCAAAAGCAAAATGTCAACACTGTGGGAGAAAGCATCATGCATCCATCTGTCGGCAGAGATTCAATGAGACTCCAAAATCTGGAGCGGAAAAACCGGACGAAAGTGAGAAACATCAAGAACCCGAGAAAAGGTCCCTTACCATGACAACTTTTATCCCACGGCCGCCAGAGAAAGAAATTCGACGCAAGTTATTTCTTCAAACTGTCGTTGTCTACGCAGAAGGAAGAAATACCAGGGCTCCCGTGAGATGTCTATTTGATGGGGCTAGCGAAGGAACCTTCGTACGAGAAGATTTGGTACGAAGCTTAAAATTACCTGTCGTAAAGGAGGAACTCGTCAACGTATTTGCCTTTGGGAAATCAGAGCCGGAAAGAGTCACCAGAAGAACTGTAAAATTAACACTTCGAAGCGTAATGGATTCCAACATCACTGCCCAAATAGAAGCCTTAGAGGTACCAACCATTAGTGGAGCTATCGTTACGGTTCCTGGGGAATGCATTCGACAGCAATTAGACGAGAAAGAAATAACGCTGGGCGATATGGACCAAATCGAAGGAGTCTCCGTTTCGCAGGATGTACCCATTTTAATTGGCGTCGACTATTTCTGGTCTCTAAATACTGGAGAGACGAGGAGGCTCGATAATTCCCTGGTAGCTGTGAAGAGCGTATTCGGATGGTCGGTGCACGGATTTCAAAATCAATCTGTGGCGGTCAACTCAATTCAAGTCATGAGGGTCGGAATCCAGAATGAAGAACTTGCGAAATCTCTCAAAGCCTTCTGGGAGATTGAATCCTTGGGGATAAAGGAAGAGAATACACATACCATGGTCGAAGAATGTGTACTTGCCAGTCATGAAGACACTCTGGAATTTGAGGATGGAAGATACAAAACTAGTCTTCCATGGAAGGACAACAAAGACAAAATTGGGGATAACATCGCCTTGTCTACCAAGCGATTGGGTTCTCTTATCAAGAAGCTACGACATGATCCCGTTCTGTTCCAGAGATACCAAGACGCCATAGACGAGATGCTGGCTCAGGGCTTTGCTGAACGAGTACCTGAAGAGAATATCGCCATGAGAAACGGAGTGCATTACCTTCCGCATTTCCCAGTCCTCCGAGAAGATAAGGCCACTACAAAGCTCAGAGTAGTCCATGATGCTTCCGCCCATGAGAAAGGATCGCCAGCGCTAAACTCTTGCCTACACGTTGGACCAAGTTTAGTCCCAGATTTGCTAATAATCCTGCTTCAATTCAGACAACATCGGATCGCTCTAATGAGCGACGTTGAAAAAGCGTTCCTGCAGATAGTCCTCAAGCCAGAAGACCGAGATTATGTCCGATTTTTATGGATTACCAAGTTACCGATACAAGACGAGCCACTTCAAGTAGTACACTTACGAATGACGAGAGTTTTGTTTGGAGTGGCCTCCAGCCCATTCCTTCTCGCGGCCACCTTGCACCATCATTTCAAGAAATTCCATGAAAAGTATCCTGTCCTCAGCGAGATGTTAGCCAAAAGGCTCTACGTTGACGATCTTGTAACCGGTGCCGAGTCTAAGCACGAAGCAAATGAAATCTACCATGGATCGAGACAGATATTTTCCGAAGCTGGGATGAACCTACGCAAGTGGGTTACGAACTGTGAAGAGCTCGCAATTCAATGGTCTGAAGATCCAGCACCAGTGACGCTATTGAACCAAGAATCAAACTCCAACTTGCTGAAAGTACTTGGGATAGCTTGGAACCCGAAGAAAGACATCCTAACTTTCGATATATCTACTCTACTGGCGTTCCTGAGGGAGACCCAAGA
Source organism: Phalangium opilio (assembly GCA_019434445.1). Classification (NCBI taxonomy): domain Eukaryota; kingdom Metazoa; phylum Arthropoda; class Arachnida; order Opiliones; family Phalangiidae; genus Phalangium; species Phalangium opilio. Next base: position 18,225 of record JAEQBA010004434.1, on the reverse strand, counting down.
TACAAAGAGAGGGGTACTCAAACTGTGGATAAAAGGCGTTGGTTGGGACGACAAGTTACCTTCTGACATTCTAACGTTATGGAACGACTGGGTCAAAGAGCTGAAGGAGTTCGGGAAAATGTCGATTCCACGATGGTACTATTCTGGAATCCATGGAAAGGTTGTCGATAGAGAGATTCACCTTTTCTGTGACGCGAGCGAGTCGGCCTATGGAGCAGTGGCGTATATTCGTTACGAGACGGACAAGGGAGAAATTGGAGTCTCATTAGTATCATCGAAAACCAGAGTCGCCCCGATAAAGTCACTCACCATACCAAGGCTTGAGCTTATGGCAGCTTTCATTGGATCTCGCCTACTGAAGACGACGATGGAAAGTTTCGAAGGAGCAATTACTGCTTACCGATGCTGGACCGACTCAGAGATAACGCTACACTGGATCCGTGGTGTGTCGAGGGAGTGGAAACCCTTTGTCGCCAACAGGGTGATGGAGATCCAATCAAGTACCAATCCGAATTGCTGGTCACATGTAGCTGGAAAGGAGAATCCTGCGGATCTAGCGTCAAGAGGCTGCTCGGTAGACACCTTGAACAAGACAGCTCTATGGTGGAAAGGTCCAAGCTGGCTTTCGGAAAAGAGAGATCAATGGCCATGTCAATCCAGGTCAACGGTCTGTACTCTAGACGAGTCAGTTACCAAGGAGAAGAGGAACATTATCACGTTGGTTTGCCGCGTCACAACAGAACCGCTTTAGGACATAAAGAGATACAGCCGAATCAGCCGTGTGTACAGAGTGACGGCATGGGTACGTCGCTTCATCCACAATATAAGAATCGCAAACGATGAAAGACGCAAGGGACCTCTGTCGGCTGCCGAACTTCAAGATTCCAAACTCTTCTGGCTACGAGAAATTCAAAAAGAGAGCTATCCGGATGACTACCATTGCCTACAAGCAGGCGAACCATTAGCGAAGACATCGAAACTCCTTCAGTTTCGTCCATTCCTCGACAACGATGTCATACGTTAGGGAGGACGACTTCAATTCGCCAATATCAGCGATGAACTTAAACACCCACTCATCATTCCCGCAAATAATTGGCTAACACAGATAATAGCGATCGAGGCTCATCAAAGGGTGAAACATTGTGGACTTGAAAGCACCTTGGCGCAATTACGAGGAGAATTTTGGATACCGCAAGGACGCCAGTTAGTCAAAAGAGTCGTAAACCGATGTGGTAGATGTAGAAGATTCCGGACAAAGCCTGCAGCTCAGATAACAGCACCTTTACCAGTCGATCGAATAGTAGAAACACCTCCATTTGCTACCACAGGAGTTGACTTTGCCGGCCCTCTATTCATAAGGAACGGAGAAGAACACGAGAAGGCGTACATCGCGCTCTATACATGCGCAGTCACCAGAGCAGTGCATTTGGAGGCAGTAACGGATCTGAGCACGGAGAAATTTATATTATCCTTTCGACGTTTCATTTCCCGAAGAGGACTCGTCACTACGGTATACTCGGACAATGCGAAAACATTCAAGAGAGCTGAGAAAGAGTTAAAAACTCTTTACGGAAGGATAAACGAAGACGATTTCCGGAACTTCCTGGGACAACAATGCATACATTGGAAATATATCGTTGAGAGAGCGGCTTGGTGGGGAGGCTTTTGGGAGAGGATAGTACAGTCAGTGAAGGAATGCCTCAAGAAGACCCTCGGACGAAGCAGTTTAACCTATGAAGAGCTAACAAGCAGCCTGGCGGAGATAGAAGCAGTTTTGAATTCCAGACCGATGACTTACACCTACCCTGATTTAGGGGAGCCCTCCCCCTTAACTTTTTCTCACTTCCTCATCGGCAAACGACTGAGCTGTCTTCCGAGTGCCAATTTTTCTGATATGCCACCCACAGCCTGTAGAAGTCAGTTAACCAGACGACTTCGCTATAGACAGAAGATTCTTGACCAGTTCTGGAACCGTTGGAGCAAAGCCTACCTCCTGGATTTGAAGACCGCTCACGCAAGCAAGCCAGTCCATGACGTGGTGGAATTTAAGAAGGACGATATAGTACTCCTGGCGGAACCAAAACTTCCTCGTCAAAGTTGGCGGATGGGACGAATTCAAGAAGTCTTCCCTGGTCGAGATGGAAAGGTACGAGCGGTCGCCGTCAAGCTTCCAGGAGGATCCACAATAAGGCGAGCAGTCCAAATGCTTCATCGATTCGAAGTTACTGACGGATGAACGGAGTCCATGGTGGGGAGAATGTCGCCACTTCTGATCGATCACCTCCAAGCTAAACTAAACTGAACTAAATTGAACTGAACATAAAAAACCTTAACTGTTAACTTAGAAAACAAGCCGTGTTTGGACTTCGATATCTAATAGATTATTCTGATAAAAAAATGACTTTTATGTTTGTATAAAAACCCATTCCATTTTGTAAAAAAGGGCAGTTAACTTAGAGATCTCGGCGGAGTAACTTAATTTTAAATCAAAACAATTGACGCGCAGTTAGAGTAATATTGCTGTAATGTTTTTAAACTAAATAAACTGAAGTATTAAGTTAATATCCGTATCGAGAATTAGTCAATTTATCACCACCTTGAACAAGGGAAGAATAGTCGCGACACCTCAACGCACATTTCACCAATTCTGCTTAGAAGACGTTTTTCAATCTCGGTTAATTCTACGGGGCTTTTCTTCCCACCACCGGTCCCACAGGCTGAATTCTTAATTGCAGCTGCCTTCCCTTTGGTGTCCGATTTCCAATCAGCCCATGACTGAAGCAATAAACAATAGTCAAATGACTGTACTTAACACAAAACCACGTCAAAGGTGTACCAACCTTCTTCCATTTTTTCACGTCTTTCACTGCACCAAGTGCATCCGTATTTAACATCTCTGCCAATTGAGCCCACGATCTATCTTGCGCGAATTTTGTGTATTCCGCAGATAACCTCGCAGAAACTAATTCAGGGTGAGCCTCAAAATGGTCTAGTATCACTAGACGTTGTTTTTCCGATACTTTTATCGCAAGTGGAGCCATTCTCAGTTTTAAACGTAGAAGAAAGTAAACCATGAATTTATAAGATATATTCAAAATTCATGAAAATTTTATTTTCATGCAGCATTATGACATTTATATTTTCGACTTCTTTGTCATCCTATTTGAATTAGTTAAGAAACCACTTTATTAATTACAAATGCAGACTATGTGGATAGACTAAGAATTGGATAGTTAACTACTATTTATTGTAATGTCATTTAGTAATTATAACCAAAAAGCCTATTATATGTGAGAGTGGAAAATCTCATCGCATGAGATTATTTAACTTAGGTTTACCGTAAAAATAGCAACTTCTTCACCATTAACTCGGTAAAGCAATAATAGTATTAACACAACATAACATATAAACACAATTTAAACATATTTTCATAGTTAACAATAAAATATTCAATTGTTACTTATAATTTTTGTTGATTTAATGGCCTAAGATGGGCGTCTTGAGGACGTTGGTTGCGATTCACTTGTCCTATATTTCTTGGCAAATTTTGCCGACCACCTCTAGGTCGGCCAACAGGCCGCCGTATTTGCGGCTGTGCGGCGGGTTGTTCCCTAAAATTCTCCTGGTCCATTTCTTCTGGTTCTAGAGGCGGATCTTGGTCCTCTTCAACCTGGTCTTGTGGACGGTTGATATTATCATGGGGGGGGGGGCTCGAACAACTGGGCGTCGCCCTTCATAAAGTCTTTCTCCGCGGCCCATTTCAGGTCCTTCGTAATATACGTTCATAGTAATATTACAATTATCCGAGATAGATATCAGTCTATCCATGTTGTTGACTAGATTGTTGTTAACGGTAATAGTTAGTATAGGGCGCTGTAGGTTAGCTGTGGCATAGGGGCTAGCCACCACCCCTCTATGCATTGTAAAGGGGCCCACCTGTAAATAAGTCGCGAGTTGACTTAGTGTGGACATCCCTTCCTAGACCAAGCTTAGATTATTATTATTATTATTAGATTTTGAAATAAAGACATTTATTATTTTGGTATTAACCTTTGTTTTACTTAAGGGTAAGACTATGAGAAATTTCATCCTGTATTGCTTACAGACTATGAGGATTCATACAATTTACATTAGGAGGCCTGGTTTTAGACTCATTCAGTGAGTCAGGCCTCCTTGCGTAACACCTTAAGCCTGGCCTCCCGTGTAAATGGTATGAATCGTCCTAGTCTGTAAACTATGTATAAACTGAGGCTGCACTATCCCTTTAAATTTTAGGCGGTGGAAAAATTGGAAAAATTAGGGTGCCATAGCCGAGGGTAGAGAATGGAATTGGCTAGACCGAGCATAGATAACTCATAAGTTCATAAGATATGTTCACCAAAAGTTTGTATCTGGAGCTTGTCATGAAGTGGCCAAAACTGGACAATAACAGTAAACACTGATTTAAATAGAGATTGAACTTACATGGTAGCAGCAACAGTAAAATGCACAGAATTCTTTTACACAACAACTAGCTAAGCCTAATCCTTCCGTAAAGAATGCGCGTGCTGAAATACAATATCAGTTGTCAGCACGCGCAAAGCTATAGAGCTATTTCAGAGGGGGTAATGGCTACGTCAAAAAATGCTATTTGCTCATTGTAACAGATACATAAAAATATCTGAGAACTGAACCCTTGGCCATTCTGATTCTTCACTGGTATAATTATCAAGTTTCTCCTCGTAAGGATCGTTGACTAATAAAGTTTTTAGAAAACTGACCTCCGATACCGGGAATTGAACCCGGGCCTTCTGGGTGAAAGCCGGATATCCTATCCACAAGACCATATCAGATCCGTTCAGTTTTACACAATTAAGCTCCTAGTATCGTTGATTAATAAAATTTATACAAAACTGACCTCCGATACCCGGAATTGAACACGGGCCTTCTGGGTGAGAGCCAGATATCCTATCCACTAGACCATATCAGATCCGTTCAGTTTTACACAATTAAGCTCCTAGTATCGTTGATTAATAAGATTTATAGAAAACTGACCTCCGATACCCGGAATTGAACACGGGCCTTCTGGGTGAGAGCCAGATATCCTATCCACTAGACCATATCAGATCCTTTCAGATTTTCACAATTGAGCTCCTAGTATTGTTGATGTATAAAGAATTTAGAAAACTGACCTCTGATACCAGGCAATGAACCCGGACCTTCTGGGTGAAAGCAAGATATCCTAGCCACTAGCCCATATTGAATCCGTTCAGTTTTACACAATTAAGCTCCTAGTATCGTTGATTTATAAAATTTATAGAAAACTGACCTCCGATACCGTGATTTGAACCCGGGCCATCTGGGTGAAAGCCAGATATCCTATCCACTAGACATTATTGGATCCTGTCAGTTTTTCACAATTGAGCTCCTAGTATCGTTGATTAACAAATAATTTAGAAAACTGACCTCCGATACCGGGAAATGAACACGGATCTACTGGGTGAAAGGCAGTTATCCTAGCCACTAGACCATATCGGATCTGCTTGGGTTTTCACAATTAGGCTCCTAGTATCGTTGATTAATAAAATTTATAGAAAACTGACCTCCGAAACCGGGAATTGACCCCGGGCCTTCTGGGCAAAAGCCAGATATCCTAGCCATTAGACTATATTGGATCTGTTTGGTTTCTCACAATTGAGCTTCTACTATCGTTGATTAATAAAATTTAAAGAAAACTGACTTTTGATACCAGGTAATGAACCCGGACCTTCTGGGTGAAAACAAAATATCCTAGCCACTAGGCCATATCGGATCCGTTCAGTTTTTCACAAATGAGCTCCAAGTATTGTTTCTTATTAAACCTTTTAGAAAACTGACCTCCGATATCGGGAATTGAACCCGGGCCTTCTGAATGAAAGCCAGATATCCGAGCCACTAGACCATATCGGGTCTGTTTGGTTTATCACAATTTTTCTCTTAGTATTGTTGATCAATAAAATTTAAAGAAAACTGACCTCTGATACCAGGCAATTAACCCGGACCTTCTTGGTAAAAGCAAGATACCCTAGCCACTAGACCATATCGGATCTGCTTGGTTTATCACACTTGACCTCTTAGTATCGTTTCATAATAAAGTTTTTTTAGAAAACTGACCTCCGCTACCGGGAATTGAGCCCGGGTCTACTGGGTGAAAGCCAGATATCCTAGCCACTAGACCATATCGTATCCAATTGGCCTTTCGCAATTGTGCTCCTAGTATCGTTGATCAATAAAATTTATAGAAAACTAACCTCTGATACCAGGCAATAAACCCGGACCTTCTGGGTGAGAGCCAGATATTCTAGCCACTAAACCGTATCGGATCTGTTTGGTTTATCACAATTGAGCTCCTAGTATCGTTGATTAATAAAATTTATGGAAAACTGGCCTCCGATACCGGGAACTGAACCCGGGCCTTCTGGGTGAGAGCCAGATTTCCTATCCAATAGACCATATTGAATCTCCTAGGATTTTCACAATTGAGCTCCTAGTATCGTTTCTTAATAAAGTTTTTAGAAAACTGACCTCCGATACCGGGAATTGAACCCGGGCCTTCAGGCTGAATGCCAGATATTCTAGCCACTAGACCATAACGGATCTGTTTGGTTTATCACAATTGAGCTCCTAGTTTCGTTGATTAGTAAAATTTATAGAAAACTGACCTCCGATACAGGGAATTTGACCCGGGCCTTCTGGGTGAGAGCCAGACTTCCTATCCTCTAGACCATATGGGATCTGTTTGGTTTATCACAATTGAGCTCCTAGTATCGTTGATTAATAAAGTTTTTTAGAAATCTGACCTCCAATACCGGGAATTGAACCCGGGTCTACTTCGTGAAAGCCAGATATCCTAGCCACTAGACCATATCGTATCCAATTGGCCTCTCACAATTGTGCTCCTAGTATCGTTGATCAATAAAATTTAAAGAAAACTAACCTCTGATACCAGGCAATAAACCCGGACCTTCTGGGTGAAAGCAAGATATTCTAGCCACTAGACCATAACGGATCTGTTTGGTTTATCACAATTGAACTCCTAGTATCGTTGATTAGTAAAATTTATAGAAAACTGACCTCCGATACAGGGAATTGGACCCGGACCTTCTGGGTGAAAGCAAGATATCCGAGCCACTAGACCATATCGGATATGTTTGGTTTAGCACAATTGAGCTCCTTGTATCGTTGATTAATAAAATTTACAGAAAACTGACCTCCGAATAGAACCCGGGCCTTCTGGGTGAGAGCCAGATATTCCAGCCTTTAAACCATATTGTATCTGTTTGATTTATCTCAATTGAGCTCCTGGTATCGTTGATTAATAAAATTTATATATAACTGACCTCCGATACCAGGAATTAAACCCGTGTCTACTGGGTGAAAGCCAGATATCCTAGCCACTAAACCACATCGGATCTGCTTGAATTGCACAATTGAGCTTCTTGTATCGTTTCAAAATAAAGTTTTTTTAGAAATCTGACCTCCGATACCGGGAATTGAACCCGGGTTTACTGGGTGAAAGCCAGATATCCTAGCCACTAGACCATATCGTAACTAACCGGCTTTTCACAATTGTGCTCCTTGTATCGTTGATCAATAAAATTTAAAGAAAACTAACCTCTGATACCAGGCAAAAAACACGGACCTTCTGGGTGAAAACAAGTTATCCTAGCCATTAGACCCTATCGGATCCGTTCAGTTTTTCACAATTGAGCTCCTAGTATTGTTTCTTAATAAAGTTTATGGAAAACTTACCTCCGATACCGGGAATCGAACCCGGGCCTTCTGGGTGAGAGCCAGATATCCTAGCCACTAGACCATATCGGATCTGCTTGGCTTTTCACAATAGAGCTTCTTGTATCGTTTTATAATAAAGTTTTTTAGAAAACTGACCTCTGATACCAGGCAATGAACCCGGACCTTCTGTGTGAAAGCAAGTTATCCTAGCCACTAGACCATATCGTATCTGTTTGAATTATCACAATTGAGCTCGTGGTATCGTTGATTAATAAAATTTATAGAAAACTGACCTCCGATACCGGGAATTGAACCCGGGCCTTCTGGGTGAAAGCCTGATATCCTAGCCATTAGACCATATCGGATCTGTTTGGTTTATCACAATTGAGCTCCTAGTATCGTTGATTAATAAAATGTATAGAAAACAGACCACCGATACCGGGAATTGAACCCGGGCCTTCTGGGTGAGAGTCAGACATCATAGCCACTAGACCATATCGGATACGCTTGGTTTATCCAGGGAGCCCACTCTTAAATTTAAATTCCTTATAGGAAAAATAGGAATTTTTTTCCGGAATTATAGGATTTTATAGGAGAAAAATGTGTTTTTATAGGAAAATATAGGACTAAAAATGCTCATATATAATACAATTTTGGGGCTTTAACTATGTAGAAAAATCGCAAAAAATAAAAAATAACAAACTGGATTTTACTTTGAAAACTGAGAAGAACTTAATTAAAATATAATATAATATTTAAAAAATTCTAAGCGAGCTCCGCAATTTCGGTGTCTATTCAAATGTCATCTCGATAAAAACAGCTAAATTTTGACAAATTTGATGCTAAACTATACGAAAACTTCGACTAAGTCAAAAATATAGGATATTATAGGACCTTTCATGAAATTATAGGATAATATAGGACCTTTCATGAAATTATAGGATAATATAGGACCTTTCATGAAATTATAGGATAATATACGACTGCTTCAAAAATATAGGACAGTCACCTAACGAAATGATTTATAGGAATTATAGGACCGGAGCGCTCCCTGAATGGTATAAACTGAGGCTGCACTATCCCTTTAAATTTTAGGCGTTGCAAAAATTGGAAAAATTAGGGTGCGATAGCCGAGGCAGCGAGGCTATAGAGAATGGAATTGGCTAGACCGAGCATGGATAACTCATAAGTTCATAAGATATGTTCACCAAAAGTTTGTATCTGGAGCTTGTCATGAAGTGGCCAAAACTGGACAATAACAGTAAACACTGATTTAAATAGAGATTGAACTTACATGGTAGCAGGAACAGAAAAATTCTTTTACGCAAAAAAACTACCTAAGCCTAATCCTAAGAATGCGCGTGCTGAAATAAATATCAGTTGTAAGCACGCGCAAAGCTATAGAGCTATTTCAGAGGGGATAATGGCTACGTCACTAATGCTACGTCACTATGCTAACATGGCTTTCACAGCAGAGCAAATTCTTCTGGCCAATTGTTGGCTTGAATAAGGCGAATTTAACGGAGGAATATGGATAAAAGCCGTAGCTGACGGGTTTATGTTGAGTGAAGTGTAAAAAGTGAATTCACACAAATACCTTAGGAAGAAAATGTTATTTACACACTTATTGATTTTAAAACCTGAAATTCTACCAGTTTACACTACTTTACCTTCCAGCATCTTTGGAAACTGCGGCTATTACATCAGTTTCACATTGATTAACCTCTTGGCTGACTAAATCCATGTTAATTTTAGGAATTAAACAAGTGTCTCCGCATTTACAACAACAATTTACATCAGGCAAATTGCCACAAACATCAGGGGCAACGTAATTAACGTTAAAAGCTCTTGATTCCAAAACTATCGAAGTTGCTTGGGATGATACGCTACAATGCACCATTAGCTATGCAGAAAAGTGATTGAAATTGTCATTAACCATTTCAATTAGGCTAAAACGGTAGATAAAAATTAAAAAACCTAACCCTAGGCTTATACTTGTCCCATAGTTTCGGTACTTCGTCAGAAACGTAGTTATATTCCACTGGCACTTGATGAATAACTAAGTTAAAGTCATCATTAGGTGTAATTAGCTTTTTTACTTCGTTAACCACAACCCAACTAGGGTTAACGGCAAAATTACGGAATGGTCCAAAACCTACTGGATATAATATAAGATCAAATATAGGCAAATAATAAGTTTATTAGGGCCAATTAAATTAATTACCAGTTACAACAACAGTTGGTTTAATATTCTTTTCATTTTACATCGTAATTTCGGTACAAGACTCTTCATCAGAGGTTACTAATTTATTTTTTAATAAAAGAAATCAATTAGCTAAATATTAACAAATAATATGATTTACAAATGCATTAACCTTTAGGAGAATTCTTTTATTAATTTATTTCTTTATTATTAAACGATGCTTAAAGATAAGAAAAAATAAAAACACCCCCTACAGATTGGACTATTATAAAAAAAAACTATTTATATTTAAGCAAGTGTAAAATTAATTTAGAGAGAAAGTAATAAACAAATAATTGTTAAAGTTAAAATTATATAAATTTAAAATGAATATTAATATATCCTAATATTCATGGCAACAGAAATTTTTTTTGTGAAGTTTATGAAAATTGTGAAGAAAAAAAGACGGGACAATGTGCTTCGTCACTCTCTCAAATTGATACACCGTGGACATTGACGTGGTTAAAATTAAATTGGTTGGCTCCTTGCGGATTTCGAACGCGAACTCTTTCTCCAATGTTTCTTGGGAAATTTTCCTGTACCGCTCTTGGTCTGCCCACAGGCCTCCTTTCTCGTGCTGGAGGATTGTTTAATACTTCTTCATTTTGATGATTCGCTCTTGGTCTGCCCACAGGCCTCCTTTCTCGTGTTGGAGGATTGCTTAATAGTTCCCTTTCCACGAATGGTTCATTTTGACGAGCTGCCCTAGCTCTACCCACAGGCCGCCTTCCTCGTGCTGGAGGATTGTTTAATATTTCCCTTTCCACGAATGGTTCATTTTGACGAGCTGCCCTAGCTCTACCCACAGGCCGCCTTCCTCGTGCTGGAGGATTGTTCAATACTTCCCTTTCCACGAATGGTTCATTTTGACGAGCTGCCCTAGCTCTACCCACAGGCCGCCTTCCTCGTGCCGGAGGATTGTTTACTATTTCCCTTTCCACGAATGGTTCATTTTGATGAACTGCCCTAGCTCTACCCACAGGCCGCCTTCCTCGTGCTGGAGGATTGTTTAATATTTCCCTTTCCACGAATGGTTCATTTTGATGAGCTGCCCTAGCTCTACCCACAGGCCGCCTTCCTCGTGCCGGAGGATTGTTTAAAGGAAAAGTTCAGGGTAACTAACATTAGACCTTAAATTAACGGCCTCGTTTAGATGATATCGAAATGATTGATAAAAAAAATTATACTTTCCCTAATTACTATTAAAATCCAATTAATTGACCCAAAAATTAAAGAGAGCTGCCGCGCCATTTTTTAAAGTCACGTGAAAAACTCGCACACACGCCGTTATTGGCCAAATGGCTAGCGAATAGGAAAGTTTGATTTCTCTACTGCAGACGACGATATTTATTGATATATTAAAGGTTGACTTTCAGCATAGCCCACTCGATCACGCGCATCACGACGCAAGCTGCTCGCGCTATAGAAGCCGGTCCAATCGGCCAAAAATAAACTTTTGGATTCTTGGCGAGAAATTCAAAGTCAGCGAAAATTAACATTAAGTTCTATGAGAGGAGGTAGATCTTTTGGCCAGATCCTTTGTCCTATTGATCGAAATGACCTGAAATTTTAATGAGACGTGTGTTTTGACGTGTTTTATTATTCTAAAAAAGATTCAAGCTTCTAGAGTGGATAGCGTTTTTTAAAAAAAATTATTTTCATAGCCAAAATGATGGGTTCAGTGCTAATACTGAATATATCTTCAGATCTACGGGTCCAAATGTCCTGAAATTTAAATGAGAGGTGTGTTACAATCTTTTCTATCATATTAAAAGGGATTCAAGCTTTTTGAGTGGATAATTATTTCAATAAAAATTAATTTCCAATGTCATAATTGTAAATTAAGTACTTAAGGCACTATATCTTTGGATCTACTGGCCCAAATGTCCTGAAAATTTAATGAGAGGTGTGTTAAAATAATTTAACTTTCACTCCCTTTCCAAGATTAAACGTATTGCTTAAACATTACGCTAAAAATCTTATAATTAAACAAAATTATAGGCACTAAAGCCTAAAACACACCTATTTTGGGGAAGTTCAGAAGAACCCCTGTGTTTCTGCCAAAAGCACTTTATTATGTAAACGCAATTTTAGTTCAAAAATGTATTTATTGCAAATATCACATATTAGAAAAAAGCAAAGAACTAAGCATAGAAAAATCATGAATAAAAACTAACTGAAAAGGATTGGTGTAAAGTATCATAATACCAGTTGCAGTTAGTAAAAACAAAGATTTAGTGGAGAGATAGTTTTAAATTATAATTAATTGTCAAGGAGGTCCAAGAGGAAAAAGCTTCCTAGCAGCCATCCTAAGCTTGTTCAATGACATTCTGAAGCTTCTTGTGTGGTGCTTGGTCTTAGGTTTGAAGCTTTGTTTTAGCATTTGTCAACTTTTCTTATTTTGACGATAGACTTTATATTTTAATCGATTAAACTTTTAAAATGCCCCGCCCATCAAGTAATGATAACATTTAAAAATCGCCAAGGGTTTTCACGACATCTGCCCTCTGTATGTTTAAAAATATAAAAAATTGGTTCAAGAGGTCTATGATTTATAATCTATTACTCCCCAAAAGGCAAGTTTTGGACAAATAGAATGGGGCTGGTTTTTTAACGTGGAAAAAGATTGTAAGTACTTAATTTACAATTGTGCCATAGGATATTATTTTTTAAAATATAATATAATCGATTGAAACACACTTCTAATTAAATTTTCGGAACCTTTGGGCCATTATATCCAAAGATATTGTGCATTAAGTACTTAGTATAAAATTATGACATTGGAAATAAATTTTTATTAAATAATTATCCACTCTAAAAGCTTGAATCCTTTTTAATATAATAGAAAATATTGTAACACACTTCTCATTAAAATTTCAGGACATTTGGACTAGTATATCCGAAGATATATTCAGTCTTAGCACTGAACCCATCATTTTGGCTATGAAAATAATTTTTTAAAAAAAACCTATCCATCTAGAAGCTTGAATCCCTTTTAGAATAATTAAACACGTCAAAACACACGTCTCGTTAAAATTTCAGGTCATTTCGATCAATAGGACAGAGGATCTGGCCTAAAAACCTACCTCCTCCCATAGAACTTAATGTTAGTTTTCGATGACTTCGAATTTCCCGCCAAGAATCCAAAAGTTGCACTTTTTGGCCGATTGAACGGGCTTCTATAGAGTGAGCAGACTGCGTCGTGATGCGCGTGATCGAGTGGGTTATGCTGAAAGTCAACCTTCAGTATATCAATTAATATCGTCGTCTGCAGTAGAGAAATCTAACTTTCCTATTCGCTAGCCATTTGGCCAATAACGGCGTGTGTGCGAGTTTTTCACGTGACTTTAAAAAATGGCGCGGCTGCTCTCTTCAATTTTTGGGTCAATTAATTGGATTTTAATCGTAATTAGGGAAAGTAAAATTTTTTAAATCAATCATTTCGATATCTTCTAAACGTGGCCGTTAATTTAAGGTCTAATGTTAGGTACCCTGAACTTTCCTTTAATATTTCCCTTTCCACGAATGGTTCATTTTGACGAGCTGCCCTAGCTCTACCCACAGGCCGCCTTCCTCGTGCCGGAGGATTGTTTAATATTTCCCTTTCCACGAATGGTTCATTTTGATGAGCTGCCCTAGCTCTACCCACAGGCCGCCTTCCTCGTGCCGGAGGATTTTTTAATATTTCCCTTTCCACGAATGGTTCATTTTGATGAGCTGCCCTAGCTCTACCCACAGGCCGCCTTCCTCGTGCCGGAGGATTGTTTAATATTTCCCTTCCACGAATGGTTCATTTGATGAGCTGCCCTAGCTCTACCCACAGGCCGCCTTCCTCGTGCTGGAGGATTGTTCAATATTTCCCTTTCCACGAATGGTTCATTTTGATGAGCTGCCCTAGCTCTACCCACAGGCCGCCTTCCTCGTGCCGGAGGATTGTTTAATATTTCCCTTTCCACGAATGGTTCTTTTGATGAGCTGCCCTAGCTCTACCCACAGGCCGCCTTCCTCGTGCCGGAGGATTGTTTAATATTTCCCTTTCCACGAATGGTTCATTTTGATGAGCTGCCCTAGCTCTACCCACAGGCCGCCTTCCTCGTGCTGGAGGATTGTTTAATACTTCCCTTTCCACGAATGGTTCATTTTGACGAGCTGCCCTAGCTCTACCCACAGGCCGCCTTCCTCGTGCCGGAGGATTGTTTAATATTTCCCTTTCCACGAATGGTTCATTTTGATGAGCTGCCCTAGCTCTACCCACAGGCCGCCTTCCTCGTCGTGCCGGAGGATTGTTAATATTCCCTTTCCACGAATGGTTCATTTTGACGAGCTGCCCTAGCTCTACCCACAGGCCGCCTTCCTCGTGCCGGAGGATTGTTAATATTTCCCTTTCCACGAATGGTTCATTTGATGAGCTGCCCTAGCTCTACCCACAGGCCGCCTTCCTCGTGCCGGAGGATTGTTTAATATTTCCCTTTCCACGAATGGTTCATTTTGATGAGCTGCCCTAGCTCTACCCACAGGCCGCCTTCCTCCGGCAGGAGGATTGTTTAATATTTCCCTTTCCACGAATGGTTCATTTTGATGAGCTGCCCTAGCTCTACCCACAGGCCGCCTTCCTCGTGCCGGAGGATTGTTTAATATTTCCCTTTCCACGAATGGTTCATTTTGATGAGCTGCCCTAGCTCTACCCACAGGCCGCCTTCCTCGTGCCGGAGGATTGTTCAATACTTCCCTTTCCACGAATGGTTCATTTTGACGAGCTGCCCTAGCTCTACCCACAGGCCGCCTTCCTCGTGCCGGAGGATTGTTTAATATTTCCCTTTCCACGAATGGTTCATTTTGATGAGCTGCCCTAGCTCTACCCACAGGCCGCCTTCCTCGTGCCGGAGGATTGTTTAATATTTCCCTTTCCACGAATGGTTCATTTTGACGAGCTGCCCTAGCTCTACCCACAGGCCGCCTTCCTCGTGCCGGAGGATTGTTTAATATTTCCCTTTCCACGAATGGTTCATTTTGATGAGCTGCCCTAGCTCTACCCACAGGCCGCCTTCCTCGTGCCGGAGGATTGTTTAATATTTCCCTTTCCACGAATGGTTCATTTTGATGAGCTGCCCTAGCTCTACCCACAGGCCGCCTTCCTCGTGCCGGAGGATTGTTTAATATTTCCCTTTCCACGAATGGTTCATTTTGACGAGCTGCCCTAGCTCTACCCACAGGCCGCCTTCCTCGTGCCGGAGGATTGTTTAATATTTCCCTTTCCACGAATGGTTCATTTTGATGAGCTGCCCTAGCTCTACCACACCCCAGGCCGCCTTCCTCGTGCCGGAGGATTGTTTAATATTTCCCTTTCCACGAATGGTTCATTTTGATGAGCTGCCCTAGCTCTACCCACAGGCCGCCTTCCTCGTGCCGGAGGATTGTTTAATATTTCCCTTTCCACGAATGGTTCATTTGACGAGCTGCCCTAGCTCTACCCACAGGCCGCCTTCCTCGTGCCGGAGGATTGTTTAATATTTCCCTTTCCACGAATGGTTCATTTTGATGAGCTGCCCTAGCTCTACCCACAGGCCGCCTTCCTCGTGCCGGAGGATTGTTTAATATTTCCCTTTCCACGAATGGTTCATTTTGATGAGCTGCCCTAGCTCTACCCACAGGCCGCCTTCCTCGTGCCGGAGGATTGTTTAATATTTCCCTTTCCACGAATGGTTCATTTGATGAGCTGCCCTAGCTCTACCCACAGGCCGCCTTCCTCGTGCCGGAGGATTGTTTAATATTCCCTTTCCACGAATGGTTCATTTTGATGAGCTGCCCTAGCTCTACCCACAGGCCGCCTTCCTCGTGCCGGAGGATTGTTTAATATTTCCCTTTCCACGAATGGTTCATTTTGATGAGCTGCCCTAGCTCTACCCACAGGCCGCCTTCCTCGTGCCGGAGGATTGTTTAATATTTCCCTTTCCACGAATGGTTCATTTTGATGAGCTGCCCTAGCTCTACCCACAGGCCGCCTTCCTCGTGCCGGAGGATTGTTTAATATTTCCCTTTCCACGAATGGTTCATTTTGATGAGCTGCCCTAGCTCTACCCACAGGCCGCCTCCTCTCGTGCCGGAGGATTGTTTAATATTTCCTTTCCACGAATGGTTCATTTTGATGAGCTGCCCTAGCTCTACCCACAGGCCGCCTTCCTCGTGCCGGAGGATTGTTTAATATTTCCCTTTCCACGAATGGTTCATTTTGATGAGCTGCCCTAGCTCTACCCACAGGCCGCCGCCTTCCTCGTGCTGGAGGATTGTTTAATATTTCCCTTTCCACGAATGGTTCATTTTGATGAGCTGCCCTAGCTCTACCCACAGGCCGCCTTCCTCGTGCCGGAGGATTGTTTAATATTTCCCTTTCCACGAATGGTTCATTTTGATGAGCTGCCCTAGCTCTACCCACAGGCCGCCTTCCTCGTGCCGGAGGATTGTTTAATATTTCCCTTTCCACGAATGGTTCTTTTGATGAGCTGCCCTAGCTCTACCCACAGGCCGCCTTCCTCGTGCCGGAGGATTGTTTAATATTTCCCTTTCCACGAATGGTTCATTTTGATGAGCTGCCCTAGCTCTACCCACAGCCGCCTTCCTCGTGCCGGAGGATTTAATATTTCCCTTTCCACGAATGGTTCATTTTGATGAGCTGCCCTAGCTCTACCCACAGGCCGCCTTCCTCGTGCCGGAGGATTGTTTAATATTTCCCTTTCCACGAATGGTTCATTTTGATGAGCTGCCCTAGCTCTACCCACAGGCCGCCTTCCTCGTGCCGGAGGATTGTTTAATATTTCCCTTTCCACGAATGGTTCATTTTGATGAGCTGCCCTAGCTCTACCCACAGGCCGCCTTCCTCGTGCCGGAGGATTGTTTAATATTTCCCTTTCCACGAATGGTTCATTTTGACGAGCTGCCCTAGCTCTACCCACAGGCCGCCTTCCTCGTGCCGGAGGATTGTTTAATATTTCCCTTTCCACGAATGGTTCATTTTGATGAGCTGCCCTAGCTCTACCCACAGGCCGCCTTCCTCGTGCCGGAGGATTGTTTAATATTTCCCTTTCCACGAATGGTTCATTTTGATGAGCTGCCCTAGCTCTACCCACAGGCCGCCTTCCTCGTGCCGGAGGATTGTTTATATTTCCTTTCCACGAATGGTTCATTTTGATGAGCTGCCCTAGCTCTACCCACAGGCCGCCTCCTCCTCGTGCCGGAGGATTGTTTAATATTCCCTTTCCACGAATGGTTCATTTTGATGAGCTGCCCTAGCTCTACCCACAGGCCGCCTTCCTCGTGCCGGAGGATTGTTTAATATTTCCCTTTCCACGAATGGTTCATTTGATGAGCTGCCCTAGCTCTACCCACAGGCCGCCTTCCTCGTGCCGGAGGATTGTTTAATATTTCCCTTTCCACGAATGGTTCATTTTGATGAGCTGCCCTAGCTCTACCCACAGGCCGCCTTCCTCGTGCGGAGGATTGTTTATATTTCCCTTTCCACGAATGGTTCATTTTGATGAGCTGCCCTAGCTCTACCCACAGGCCGCCTTCCTCGTGCCGGAGGATTGTTTAATATTTCCCTTTCCACGAATGGTTCATTTTGATGAGCTGCCCTAGCTCTACCACAGGCCGCCTTCCTCGTGCCGGAGGATTGTTTAATATTTCCCTTTCCACGAATGGTTCATTTTGATGAGCTGCCCTAGCTCTACCCACAGGCCGCCTTCCTCGTGCCGGAGGATTGTTTAATATTTCCCTTTCCACGAATGGTTCATTTTGATGAGCTGCCCTAGCTCTACCCACAGGCCGCCTTCCTCGTGCCGGAGGATTGTTTAATATTTTCCCCTTTCCACGAATGGTTCATTTTGATGAGCTGCCCTAGCTCTACCCACAGGCCGCCTTCCTCGTGCCGGAGGATTGTTTAATATTTCCCTTTCCACGAATGGTTCATTTTGATGAGCTGCCCTAGCTCTACCACAGGCCGCCTTCCTCGTGCCGGAGGATTGTTTAATATTTCCTTTCCACGAATGGTTCATTTTGATGAGCTGCCCTAGCTCTACCCACAGGCCGCCCTTCCTCGTGCCGGAGGATTGTTTAATATTTCCCTTTCCACGAATGGTTCATTTTGATGAGCTGCCCTAGCTCTACCCACAGGCCGCCTTCCTCGTGCCGGAGGATTGTTTAATATTTCCTTTCCACGAATGGTTCATTTTGATGAA